>SJYH01008638.1:10688-24737 GCA_006408735.1 Sylvicapra grimmia | reverse complement strand
TACAAACACATTATCTGTGTATAAAATAACTCTCAGAAATCAACAATAAAAAAAATTTTTAAATATGGTAGATGACATGAAGAGTCATTTCATCAATGAGGAATTTACAGAGAAGAAAAAAAGTTTTCGACATTCATTGGCCATCAGGGATGAAAACCACAATGAGATACCATTATTTATCAGAATGGTTAAAAAAGTAGTGAGAACACCAACTTTTTGTGAGGTGGAAGAGAATGCGAATCATTCATAGATTGCTGGCAGAATATAAGATGGTGTATTTTATTTCCAATCCAGGAAACAGTCTGGCAACTTCTTACTGGTAAAATAAACAAGCCCTGGCAATTGAACATCTCTTCCTCACTGCCCCCAGAGACATGAAGACTTGTGCTTTCACAGAAACCTTGTACATGGATGTTTATAGCAACTTTACTCATAATAGCTAAAACTAGAAAGAACTGAGATGTCCTTCAGTGGGTGAAAGGATAAACTAACTGGAGAACATCCATACTATGGAACAGTAGTCAGCCATAAAAGACTATTTATATACTTGACATCCTGGGTGAATCTTCAGAGAATTATGCGAGTGAAAAGCACACATCTCAAAAGGACTGTATGGTATATTTACACAACATTCTTTTTCTTTGGCAATGCACTGTAAAAACTTTTATTCGGCAACCATAGAATTATACACAGATTCTGAACAGAGAAAAACAAAAAAGATATGTGATGCTCATATTTTTCACACATTTATTCCTTGGTGGCTCAGTGGTAAAGAACCTACCTGCTAATGCAGGAGATGCGGGTTTCATTGCTAGGTGGGGAAGATCCCCTGAAGAAGTATTCTTGCCTGGGAAATCCCATGGATGCAGGAGCCTGGTGGGCTACAGTCTATGGAGTCACAAAAGAGTCAGACATTACTTAGCAACTTAAACAAAAACAACCATTTAATAGTTAAATCTAGAAGTAAAGTGTACACAACATTGTTGCAACTAGAGA
Organism: Sylvicapra grimmia; assembly: GCA_006408735.1. Taxonomy (NCBI): domain Eukaryota; kingdom Metazoa; phylum Chordata; class Mammalia; order Artiodactyla; family Bovidae; genus Sylvicapra; species Sylvicapra grimmia. Next base: position 23,741 of record SJYH01008638.1, on the reverse strand, counting down.
TGGAAAATAAAGGAGTGTAACCCAGGGGTTAAGGAAAAGCTGCATGGAGAATGGAAATGATGTGGGAATAAAATGGATATGATGGACCCTTGTGGTCATGGACCAATTCTTTATCTTGACTGGATCGATGTCAATATCCAGATTGTGACATTATAAATAAACTACTGTTTCTCAAGATGTTAACATTAAGGGAAATTGGATCAAGAATGCATGGGATCCCTTTCTATTAATTCTCACAACCGTGTGGAAATTGACAATCATCTCAAAATAAAGTTTATTCATTAAAAAAAAATGAGGCACCTCATTCGCAGTGGGATCATTAGGTACTTTTCCAGCCCCATATTTTCCAGAAAGCACCCCCATCGTGGTAAAGGGCTTCCCAAGTGGCGCTAATGGTAGAGAACCCACCTGCCAATGCAGGAGACATAAGAGGCGAGGGTTCGATCCCTGGGTCGGGAATATTCCCTGGAGGGCTTGGCAACCCACTCAGTAGTCTTGCCTGGGGAATCAATCCCACGGACAGAGGAGCCTGGTGGGCTACAGTCCATGGGGTCACGACTGAAGCAATGCAGCACGCACCGCCGTAAGACTCCAGGTTCACGCAGGTAGGATTAATTTTAGTATTCTCCAAGCTCTGTCCACTTCTATTACTCAACGAGGGGTCCTGCCTACTCAGATTACTCTACTGGGGTGTAGTCTCTCATTCATTTCATATTATTATTTGTTAATGCATCCAAAGGACTGACTGACTCACCTTCCAGGTTCCAAGACTGCTGAAGAGATTTCCGGCGATTATGCACAGAAAGTACTCAGCATAGTGCCCAGGACAAATAAGTAGTGCTTAATGTTACTTTTAAATGGCACAGTCTGGCTGGGGAAAGCTTGCTGTGCCCCCGCTCCAGCCCCGCCTTCCCACTCGACACACCTGCGTGCCTCAGCGAGACAACGGGAAGCTCAAAATGGCGCCAGCGGTGGCTGAGGCACTGGGCTTCGCTCCTGGGTGTGGGCGGGGCTTGCCCCAGCCAGGAGCCCTGGTTGGACACAGCGCCAGTGAGGGCGGGCCTTGGTGGGGGCGTGGTCTGCATTGCCCGCGCTTTTTGCCCCGGGTGCTCAGGCCGGAGGAAGCTGAGTTCAGTACAGACGCTCAGTCGTGTCGGACTCTTTGCGACCCCCATGGACTGCCACACGCCAGGCCTCCCTGTCCATTACCAACTCCTGGAGATTACTCAAACTCATGTCCATAGTTGCTGATGCAGTCCAATCATTTCATCCTCTGTCGTCCCCTTCTCCTCCTACCTTCAATCTTTCTCAGCATCAGGGTCTTTTCCAATGAGTTGGTTCTTCGCATCAGGTGGCCAAAGTATTGGAGCTTCAGCTTCAGCATCAGTCCTTCCAGTGAATATTCAGGACTGATTTCCTTTCGGATTGACTGGTTGGATTTCCTTGCAATCCAAGGTACTCTCAAGAGTCTTCTCCAACAGTGCAGTTGAAAAGCATCAATTCTTCAGTGCTCAGCCTTCTTTATGGTCCAACTCTCACATCCATACATGACCACTGGAAAAACCATAGCTTTGACTAGACGGACCTTTGTTGGCAAAGTAATGTCTCTGCTTTTTAATATGCTGTCTGCTACTGCTGCTAAGTCACTTCAGTCGTGTCCGACTCTGTGCGACCCCATAGACAGCAGCCCATCAGGCTCCCCTGTCCCTGGGATTCTCCAGGCAAGAACACTGGAGTGGGTTGCCATTTCATTCTCCAATGCATGAAAGGGAAAAGTGAAAGGGAAGTCGCTCAGTGGTGTGCAACTCTTCGCGACCCCATGGACTGCAGCCTACCAGGCTCCTCCGTCCATGGGATTTTCCAGGCAAGAGTGCTGGAGTGGGGTGCCATTGCCTTCTCCCATACACACAATACTACATCACAAAGACAACTGGATTTGAAAGGAGCCGGTTTCCCCTGGACTGCTAAATGTTCCGTTCTCCCCACTGAACGCCGTTATTTGAAAAAAGGTGCACAGGCTTCAGCCGACCGCCAGACCGGGGCTGGGCAGGACAAAAGATAGGCAGGCAGCCGAGCGCGCCGGGTCCCAACACGCAGCGGGTGGGAGAACAGGAGCGGGAGGCGGACGTCACTTCCCCCAGAGGGCGCCCTCCGCCGGGTTGGCCGGGCCGGACGGTGTGGGAGGAGGGAGGCGGGGACTAGGGCGGGGCGTGGGCTGGAGGGAAGCGCGGGTTCTCGTGACGTCACGGACGGGGGGCGTGTCGTATGTAGATATCTGAGCGCAGGGGCTGCTGGTCCGTCATCTGGTGCTTAAACACGATATGGTCTCCCGTGGCGTGGGAGAGAACTGAGGAGTTTTGCTTGAAAGTGCGTGGATCCTTTGTGTGGAAGGCCCAAGACGGCTCGGGGATGCGGGGAGGAAAGTGAGCGTGTGTGTACAGTGTAGGGCGTGTGAGGTTGCGGTGGGGCGGCAGGCAGGCAACTCATACTTACCTGGCAGGGGAGATACCATGATCACGAAGGTGGTTTTCCCAGGGCGAGGCTTATCCATTGCACTCCGGATGTGCTGACCCCTGCGATTTCCCCAAATGTGGGAAACTCGACTGCATAATTTGTGGTAGTGGGGGACTGCGTTCGCGCTTTCCCCTGATCTGTCCTTGTTGAAACAGCAGCCAGAAAGCTTCAGCCTCGGCAGGGGTGCGGGAGTGTTGCTGTACGTGACCGCCTTGCTACTTCAGTTCGGTCTAGTCGCTCACTCTTGTCCGATCGTTTGCGACCCCGTCAATCGCAGCACGCCCAGGCCTCCCTGTCCATCACCATCTCCTCAGTGCTGCTGCTAAATCGCTTCAGTAGTGTCCGACCCCCGTAGACGGCAGCCCACCAGGCTCCCCCGTCCGTGGGATTCTCCATTTCCCGGTAAGCTGCAGCAATTGGTTCCTGGGGTGCTGCTGCCTGTCTAGGAAAGTTATCTAAGACTAGGAGAACGACTGAGGCCGAAACAGGGGGCCGTCTTCTTTTCTTCCGAACCTGCCAAAGGTTAGCGTGGGTGCGTAGGTTTACTGCCGACCTCGTGGCAGGCTCGCTCATCAACGCTTTCTCGAGCTCTTCGTGGAAAGTTTGTGCGAGAGGGGGAAGGCTTGCCTGGGGCGCAGGATCCAACCAGAGAGGCCGTTACCTGGGCCAGACACACGAAGTCGGCTGAGAAGGCAGGAGGCGCCCCGTGACGGACTTCTCGTCGGCCTGTCTTGTGAGAGGCTGCCACTAGCCGTTTTCCCACCAGTGTCCTGCTTTCAGAGGCTTCATTTCTTGCGTGGTCAGCTGCCTTGCTTATTACACGCCTTAGTCATCGCTGGAGATACTGCTTAGATACTGTCCGCCCACTCACCCCTTCCCACCCCAGGCAGGCCTCTTCGCATTTCTGGATCCAGTTCTCTCTTCATCCCCGCCTTTTCTCTCTAGACCTTCTCCTGTTACCTTCCCAGTCAGAAAGCAGTACCTCTGTTTCAGCCTCGATTGTGCACCTGACATGCTTCAGTAGTTGGCAAACTAGGAAACCTCCTTAACACCCCTTCTCCTTAAATGGCAGTAGAAATCGTACCTAACGTTTTCTTGTTTTGTTTTTTTGCTTTTCTTTCGGTCAAAAGTAGTTTTCCTTTTCTTCCTGTGTGAAAACAGGAAGAGCTACAGATTAGCTACAGAAACCCAGGCCGAGTTGTCGGCAGTTTTGTGGGCTATTCGACAACCCTTTTCTCAGGATGTGTTGTGCTCACTTCTGATTCACAAAGTCCTCCTGGCAAGTAAAAACCACTGGGCCGAACAGAAAAGGCAGGACCATGGCGGGAAGGGCTGTCCTCCCCCTCGTGGCTGCCTCGGGGACGGCACTCATAGATCCGCTCAGCCCCAAGAAGCCCCTGAGATCGGAGGAGGTGCTGGGAGTGGGCCTGGGAGTGGGGTGATGCTTACGGGTAGGTCCAAAGAAAACTAACCGGAAAGCACACAGGATGCAGATCGAGGATCTAGGTCATTGAAAGTGAAGGTAGAACATCCTACTCTGTCTCCCCAACAGCGGGAGATTTCTTTGCTCAAATATGAAATATCTGCACCAAGACCAAGGTTAATTTTTAGTGGCTTACTGATGAGAAAACCGGTTTTAGGAGTTTTTAACAGATATCCTCACCCTCAAGGTTGTGCATGCTGTTAGCCTCTGGACCCCTGATGGAGGAGTTTCTGACCCAAAGAAGCCGATCAGTAAATAATACCGTGAGGAAGACCGGCTTGGATATTGGTTTCCAGGCCTGTCAGACACACCGAGGTTATTAGGAAGACACTGGGGGTGGGTCTGCAGTTAGGAACGCAGCTTCTGGGGGGTGCGGGGTGGGGCCTCCTTTTCAGTCATGTTGCCACCACTGGCCTTCCGGTTTGACCTTGGGCCGACTCCCGTTTGCTAGGCCAATTTTGCAAGTGTCATATGAAAGTAATAGTCATAAAGTACTTCATAAAGTTGTTGTGTAGATTAAATGGGATAATCAAAAATACACCTGTGGCTTATATTACATATGTCCTGATAGGAAACAATCAAAGATGAGCTTGCAACTCTTCAATAAATTGTCTTTGTGAATGTAACATCCATTCAAAGTAAATTCGTATTAAAGAATTTAAAAAATGTAAATGGAATTTGTAAAGCATAAGCTCACAAAAGGGACTTGCTTGTAGCAGCTTTGTTCGTAATAGTCCCCAAATTGAAAACATTTCAAATGTCCATCATGAGGTGAATAGATATATATGATTGTGACATATTCATTCAAAGGAATAGTACTCCTCGCTAAAGTGGTACAAATACCTGATACATGGCAACAGTATGGATTACTCTCAAACGCATCATGCTGAGTGAGGGAAAAAGTACATACCCTGTGGTTCCATTTATGTGAATTTCGAGAACTGAAAAATCGATCCACAGAGGCAGGCCCGAGATCACTGATGACCTGCGTCAGGGAGCGGCGGTAGGGGGACTGACTGCAAAGGGGCACAGAGGACAGTCTGGAGTTCTGGAGATATTCTTTTTCCTTGAACAGGATAGTGGTTCCATGGGTACGTTCGTTTGTCAAAAGCCATCAAACTTGAAATGGATGCGTTGTATTATTTTCAAATTATACCTTAAGACATTTGATTTTTAAAAATAATGAGAAGACTCATTCCCCAATTTAATGTCTTAATTAAATTATTATTATAAGCCTTAGGGAATCCTTTCAGAAAAGCATCTCTTGTGTAAACAATTTAATTGAAAGTTCAACAATTTCTTTATTTTTCTTCCATTAAATTTATGCTCTATTAAGTTGAATGCACCACCCTTATGGCAGAAAGTGAAGAGGAGCTAAAAAGCCTCTTGATGAAAGTGAAAGAGGAGAGCGAAAAAGTTGGCCTAATGGCATCTGGTCCCATCACTTCATGGGAAATAGATGGGGAAACAGTGGAAACAGTGTCAGACTTTATTTTGGGGGGCTCCAAAATCACTGCAGATGACTGCAGCCATGAAATTAGAAGACGCTTACTCCTTGGAAGAAAAGTTATGACCAACCTAGATAGTATTTTCAAAAGCAGAGACATTACTTTGCCGACTAAGGTCCCGTCTAGTCAAGGCTATGGTTTTTCCTGTGGTCATGTATGGATGTGAGAATTGGACTGTGAAGAAGGCTGAGCGCCGAAGAATTGATGCTTTTGAACTGTGGTGTTGGAGAAGACTCTTGAGAGTCCCTTGGACTGCAAGGAGATCCAACCAGTCCATTCTGAAGGAGATCAACCCTGGGATTTCTTTGGAAGGAATGATGCTAAAGCTGAAACTCCAGTACTTTGGCTACCTCATGCGAAGAGTTGACTCATTGGAAAAGACTCTGATGCTGGGAGGGACTGGGGGCAGGAGGAGAAGGGGACGACCGAGGGTGAGATGGTTGGATGGCATCACTGACTCGATGGACGTGAGTCTGAGTGAACTCCGGGAGACGGTAATGAACAGGGAGGCCTGGCGTGCTGCGATTCATGGGGTCGCAAAGAGTTGGACACGACTGAGCGACTGAACTGAACTGAACTGAAGTTGAATGCTTAAAAATAAAAATAGAATCTATAAGAGCTCTATTTTATAAAAGTATGGTGGTGGTTTAGTCACTAAGTCGTGTCCGACTCTTGTGACCCCATGGACTGTAGCCTGCCAGGCTCCTCTGTCCATGGGGTTCTCCAGGCAAGAATACTGGAGAGGGTGGGTTGCCATTTCCTTCTCCAGGGGATCTTCCCGACCCAGGAATCAAACCCGGGTGTCCTGCATTGCAGGCAGATTCTTTACCAACTGAGCTACGATGTATTTTTTTCCTCTCTGTGGATATACCGAAATGACCCTGTCAATATGTAACTACCTTAACAGAAGTTATTTTTGAATTTAACATGTCTCAAAATTTTACATATTTGTATTTTCTGCAGCATTTGAATTTTATAAACTGAGCATATATATATGTTTTGCCAAAACTTAGAAGAACAGTAGTTAATTCCGGGGGTTGGGACTACGGGTGGCAGCTTATTTTCTTACATACATATATTTAGACAGAGTGCCTGAAGAACTGTGGGCGGAGGCTCGTAACACTGTACAGGAGGCAGTGATCAAAACCATCGCCAAGAAAAAGAAATGCAAAAAAGGCAAAATGGTTGTCTGAGGAGGCCTTACAAATAGCTGAGAAAAGAAAGGAAGCGAAAGGCAAAGGAGAAAAGGAAAGATATACCCATCTGAATGCAGAGTTCCAAAGAATAGCAAGGAGAGATAAGAAAGCCTTCCTCAGTGAACAATGCAAAGAAATAGAGGGAAAGAAACAATAGAATAGGAAAGACTAGAGATCTCTTCAAGAAAATTAGAGCCACCAAGGGAACATTTCATGCAAGGACGGACACAATAAAGGACAGAAACGGTCCTGCATTCTGGCAAGAATACACAGAAGAACTATACAANAATATTCTTTGGAAGGACTGATGCTGAAGCTCCAATACTTTGGCCACCCGACTCGAAGAACTGACACGCTGGAAAAGCCCCTGACGCTGGGAAAGATTGAAGGCGGGAGGAGAAGGGGACGGCAGAGGACGAGACGGTTGGATGGTTGGATCACCGACGGGATGGATGGACTTGAGTTTGAGCAGGCTCCAGGAGTTGGTGATGGACAGGGAAGCCTGGCGTGCTGCAGCCCATGGGGTCGCAAAGAGTTGGACACGACTGACTGAGCGACTGAACTGAATGCCTATTACGTGACTCCTCTTGGGTGTTTTTCCAAAATAAATATACGGACTTTAATTTCTTGTCAAGCATCTTTACGGTTTGTGTTCCTCTTTGACTGTGGAGCCAGGAAGGCTTCAGTTCAAATTCCTGCTTTTGGATCCCACTCACTGACTGACTTGACAAGTTACTTAACCTTTCCATGTCTCAGGTTCCTCATATGTGAAATGAGGATGATGACATGATGCAAGCCTTTTGAAAGGATTAAGTGAGTAAACCCATTTAAAACNCCTTGGACTGCAAGGAGACCCAACCAGTCGATCGTAAAGGAAATCAGCCCCAAATATTCTTTGGAAGGACTGGTGCTGAAGCTGACGCACCAATACTTTGGCCACCCGATGCGAAGAACTGACTCGCTGGAAAAGCCCCTGACGCTGGGAAAGATTGAAGGCGGGAGGAGAAGGGGACGGCAGAGGACGAGATGGTTGGATCACCGACGGGATGGACTTGAGTCTGAGCAGGCTCCAGGAGTTGGTGATGGACAGGGAAGCCTGGGGTGCTGCAGCCCATGGGGTCGCAAAGAGTTGGACACGACTGAGTGACTGAACTGAATGCCTGTTACGTGACTCCTCTTGGGTGTTTTTTCAAAAGAAATATACGGACTTAAATTTCTTTTCAAGCATTTTTACGGTTTGTGTTCCTCTTTGACTGTGGAGCCAGGAAGGCTTCAGTTCAAATTCTTACTTTTGGATCCCACTCACTGACTGACTTGACAAGTTACTTAACCTTTCTATGTCTCAGGTTCTTCATATGTGAAATGAGGATGATGACATGATGCAAGCCTTTTGAAAGGATTAAGTGAGTAAACCCATTTAAAACTTGTAGACCATGCCTGGGCACTTTGCATGTCTTCACTGGGTGTAAGCTCTTGCATTTTGGGAGCAACACTGCATAAAGATTGGGTGTGATTTTATTTGTTACTGACACTTTTCAGTGACTATGAACCTTCCTAGAGAGACGAAAGCAGTGACCTCCTGGACTGAGAGGGTCTGCCGGTCTACTAGCTCATGTGATCAGCCCATCAAAGGGGGAATAATAGGCCGATTGCTTGCTTCGAGAATGCCCGCCACCCCCAAATTTATGGTTTTACAGTGGAAAACATTCCTACACATGACACAAGACCCAGAATTTTATGAGTGGTACATATAATTACACAAACATTTAAGTTGGAAACACAAGCAGTGAGCTTTACTCATATAATGTGTCAGTTCAGTTCAGTTCAGTCGCTCAGTCGTGTCCGACTCTTTGCGACCCCATGAATCACAGCACGCCAGGCCTCCCTGTCCATCACCATCTCCCAGAGTTCACTCAGACTCACGTTCATCGAGTCAGTGATGCCATCCAGCCATCTCACCCTCGGTCGTCCCCTTCTCCTCCTGCCCCCAATCCCTCCCAGCAGCAGAGTCTTTTCCAATGAGTCAACTCTTCGCATCAGGTGGCCAAAATACTGGAGTTTCAGCTTTAGCATCATTCCTTCCAAAGAAATCCCAGGGCTGATCTCCTTCAGAATGGACTGGTTGGATCTCCTTGCAGTCCAAGGGACTCTCAAGAGTCTTCTCCAACACCACAGTTCAAAAGCATCAATTCTTCGGCGCTCAGCCTTCTTCACAGTCCAACTCTCACATCCATACATGACCACTGGGAAAACCACAGCCTTGACTAGACGGACCTTAGTCGGCAAAGTAATGTCTCTGCTTTTGAATATGCTATCTAGGTTGGTCATAACTTTTCTCCCAAGGAGTAAGCGTCTTTTAATTTCATGGCTGCAGTCGTATATATTATATACAGGTACATATGCCCCAGAATTTGTTATGGGAAAAAGCAGACCCTGATCCCATCCCACATTTCTTTTCTTCAAAGAACAAACACTTTAAGGTCAGGAAGCCGACTGGCTGTTTATCTCCTTATCTCTAAATAAATATTGATGCTCCGATTTTCCAGTTTCCCACCCCAGATGCTGCAGGCTGGCCTGAAAAGGGGAAAGTGGAGTGTGTGTGGTTCCCTGCCTGCCAGTCATCTCCAAGGCAGCCGCCGGGACTTCCACTCACTTGCAGGCCCACACAGCCCACCTCACACGACTCCGCACGGAACGGCAAACGGAACTTTGCCAGAACAATTGCCAGGCCAGCAGCTTTGCGATTTGGGGTGAACTGGGTTCCCGGACACTCTAGTAAAGGGTGGCAGCTGCTCCAGCTGTCAGGCGCTGTGAGTCGCCCCAACCCAGGGACCGCCCCGCCAGGGTACCCGCTCGCTCCTCTCCCTTCCAGTCCCTTTCTCCCTTCGGGTTCATCCTCTGTTCTCTCCTGCTCTTGACCTTCCGGCGATCTTTTCGCCGGCCTCACACCTTTCTTTGGAGGAGGAAATGGCGACCCACTCTAGTATTCCTGCCTGGAGAATCCCATGGACAGGGGAGCCTGGTGGGCTACAGTCCATGGGGTTGCAAAGAGTCGGACACGACTGAGTACAGAGCACGCGCGCACCCCTTTCTTCTTCCATCCTCCAAAGACAGCTGCGTCATTGTGTCCTTCGTAACCGCTGAAAGTTCCAAATTACAAGCGTCGGAGAGATGCTCCTTAGAACCGCGAAGGAAGCACCTCAACTAAGCTATTCAGGTCCATCACGGGCCTCATCCGTGTTTTTCTCCCGAGCAGTAGAGGACACAAGTGTTTCCATCCGCTCACGTCGTGGGGTGTCTTCTCGGTGGAGCAGAGTCCCGGCAGGACGAAGGGGGCTCGGCCGGGGGTGCGGACTCCGAGCGGCTCGTCTCCCCTTCGGCCCCCGAGCAGCCTGGCCGGGGGGCCGTGGGTGGGTCAGGGACCTGCGGTCTCCTCAGACGCCGGAATCCGCGACCCGCGCTCCTCTTTCGGGCTGAGCTTGGGACCAGAGGACGCGATTTCCAGGAGTCAAGGTTCAAATCTTGGCCGAACAGCGGCTTTGCGTGCCCAGCGGAGACTTAGGAGCGAGAAACTCTGAATAAAATCAAAATAAATTGGGATAGGGTCAATAGCAATTCAGAATAATAGAGAACCTGGCTAAAACACACTTCTTCCCATTCAGGTCTGGAACCCTGGACCCGAAAGCTGCCATCCTGGCTGGTCGGCGACATCGCAGGCCCTCCCCGGCACCATTTACTCAGAGGGACAAGGCGTGCGGTGCGAAGCCCCCTCGCCGGGGAGGACTCCGAGGGCTCAGCCTCTGCCTTCCACTCCAGAGACCCAGGGAACCCCACGAGGGGGCGGCCCTGGCCGGGGCTTGGAGGGCAGAGATGGGCAGAGCCGCCCGGGTCCAGCGAGGACGCCCCAGGTCGGTCCCACACCTGTCCGCAGTATCCGTGTGAACCACGCCGCTGAGGGTCGCGGGAGACCTCCGGCGGGTCCTATTAGGGGAGGAAAAAGTGTTCTTCTTCTAACCAGGCAGAAAGGTCCCACCGAGATTTGAACTCGGATCGCTGGATTCAGAGTCCAGAGTGCTCACCATTACACCATGGAACCCCCTCAGGAGCCACCTGGCCTCCATCGCCAGAGAACGGGATCCGCTTCTTTAGCCTCCATACGTCCCACCCATAAGCTCAGGGCAGTTCTTCTAAGGCCCTGAGGAGACTCCAGTACGGTTGACTCCCGTGGGTGCTCATCCCTCTCACTTTCTCTCTGCTCCTCTCCTTTGATCGGCTCAGCTCACTCTCACCTCAGAAAATGAGGTGAAATCCACTTTGGGTTTTGTGCCAGGGAAGCTCTCCATCACCAACCGCACAGTCTGCCTAGGTTAACCAGAGTGTCCCACCCTGAGGTAAAATTTCTGCAAATAAGAGTGTTATTTTCCTTTTCTTTGCCTTCACCCTTTCCGCATAGCCCAGAGGGGGCAGACGGTTGTCAGGGCAGGAGGCGGGGTTTCCTGGGTCCCTTAGTTTTCTCACAGCGCTGATCACACTCCATAGCCGCCACCACCTCTTACCTGTAACATACAAAGCGTGTCAGCGGTGGAGTGGGAATGGAGGCAGGAGAACTCTTCTTCTTCATATATTTCTGACTTGGAGAGGGGTAAGCTATTCTCCCAACAAGTGTCTATTTGTTAGATTTACCATGTAAGTAAGAATAACTATTTACATAAAACAGTCAGACAAACCAGCTCTACTCACCTAAAAGTGAAGTCAATGTCACTCAGTCGTGTCCAACTCTTTGCGACCCCACAGACTGTAGCCCACCAGGCTCCACTGTCCATGGGATTCTCCAGGCAAGAATACTGGAGTGGGTGGCCATTCCCTTCTCCAGGGGATCTTCCAAAATCAGAGATTTAACCCGGGTCTGTTGCATTGCAGGCAGATTCTTTACCTGCTGGCCCACCAGGAAAGCCCCATACTCACCTGGGGTGACTGAAGATCAACCGCATGTCGTGGAGGACACGAGACAGGGCTCTGACACCTAGGCAGTCACAGACTCNGCATTGCAGGCAGATTCTTTACCTGCTGGCCCACCAGGAAAGCCCCATACTCACCTGGGGTGACTGAAGATCAACCGCATGTCGTGGAGGACACGAGACAGGGCTCTGACACCTAGGCAGTCACAGACTCTTTGGTCAGGTCAGTCAAGTCAGTTTCTCTCCCATTTCTTAACATATCAAACCCAGAAATTGCAGTTTAAAAAAAGGCATACAAATATCAAGGTACCCAAGAGCACTGATGGCTGAATCATAGAGGATGCACATCCAAGTTGTCTTAAGTATAGACAGTATTTATGAACACAAAATACCACCAGACTAAATATTTACATGTAGAATAGATATAAATCCTATCATGGCTCAGAGTAATAATCTTTACTTCTGCATAGTATCCTAAAACTGTTTCTTCCCTAATCCGATACACAGAACAGAAAAAAATAGCACCTGTTTTTAGCCGGCCAAAAAACAGAGTCAGAAAGAAGCCCAGTGTTGCCTGGAGATGTATTTTGTCCCCAGAGACTGGACAGAGATTGACTCAAGGAGGAAGGAGGCAAAGGGGAGGCGGGAGGCTCTTGATATGAGGAGGAAGTTCACAGCTGCAGGGTGAGAAGATGAAACTTCTTGGAAACTCAAGATGTTGAGTGGTAACGAACAGCACCAAGTGCTCCACCGGGAGAACTTGAAGAAGGGTCAAGGTTTATGGGTACAAGGGCCTGAAACGGACTCTGACTGATATAGGAAGAAAAGAAATCCCTGGGTTTTCTCGTTACCACCACGTTGGCGCTGCTTAGAGCCCTGCGGCCATTAGCTCGGCTGTCTGTGGCGTGTCCCAGGGAACCATCGGGTTGGAAGGACTTTTAAAAATGTGAGAGGAAAGAGCCAAAAGCTGAAGATAGCCCGATATCACCAGTCTTCTTAGCTCTACCATCGCCAGATTTTAGTTTGGAAGAATTAGAGGTTATTGAGGGCAACGGTGGATCGCAGAAATCAGACTCGGTGGAAATCTAGGTTAGCTCCAGTTGAAACAGCTTGAACCGGGTCCCTGCGACTCACCTTCTGCACCAATTACGAGAGCGATGACATCGAAATGAGTGGGTAGAAATGAGAAGACCCAGAGTTCCCATCTTTCCTGCCCTGCTCCTCTCCATCTGCACTCTGCCTTGACCTACCCATGGGACCCCTTGAGGCATGCCAGGTACTTCCTCCAAGACTTATTTAGGGACAGGCCTTGGATATTCTGAAGTGCCTTTACATGGAGCACAAAGATGATGATGGTGATGATGATGATGATGATGATGATGATGATGATGATG
>SJYH01008637.1:31509-44354 GCA_006408735.1 Sylvicapra grimmia | reverse complement strand
GGGATCATTTTAAAATTGATGTTTAAAAGACATTAAGCTGAACACCCAAAACAGAGGAAGAATGGGTGAACTAAGAGTTTAGAAAAACCTAGTTATTCTTGTCTTAATAAAACGTGACCTTAAAAAACAAACAGCGATAACAATGTGGGTGTAAAGTGGCCCAGTGGGAACGTGCACTTGAGTAGTGAGGGCACCAAACACATAAACACAGCGTGCAGGCCTGTGTGGCGTCTGCTTCCGTTCCCTGAGCCGGGCAGTGCTTCGGCGGCTGCAGCAGGAACTCGGGCCTATTTTTACTCAGGAACTGAGCCCCTGCTACCTTCCTGAGCTCAGCTGGTGCCCCACTGCTGGCAGCATGCCTGCTCTCTGGCGTCCCCAGCCCTCTGATCGCTGGCCTGCACAACCCCTCATCACAGGCCCTTTCAGCACCGCAGGTCGTAAAAAGGCAAAGTACAAGCCAAGGATGAAGGAAATGACACAGGCAGTCGCTCTCAAACAAATAAGCAGAGGGGGAAAAATACGGCTGGGAACCTAAACAAGGATGCAGCAGAGGAAATAAACAAGCAAACAAAGCTCAAGGCTGAGATTGCTCAAAACAAAAGCCCTGCACCGAAGCCATTTCTAGGGGAAAATAGGAGACCAGAGGAAATAGAGACCTTCCTTACTAGCAGTGATTTGACAAACCCACTGATTCTGAAGTCCTGATTAGCTTTCTGGTTCTGTTAGCGCCAGACGAACCAGGTGGCTTAGATCCAGACAGATCTCGACCACTTAACAGGGTAAACTTGGAATACAAATCTAGACCTCCCAGCTGTGCTCTTGAGGGCAAGGCACTGTTCTCAATAGAATACAGTGAAAGGTGCCCCTGGAGCGATGCAATAATCACTTGCCAACCCTCATCTGTAAAATGGAATTCATTGTTCTTGCTTCAGATTCTGTGGTATAGCTTAATGACATGATTATATACTTCAATTTCTCTGGGGCTCTGGTCCAAATGAGATTATAATAATTGTTATATTGCCTCTTTTTCAGATTCTGTGTTAGGGCTGCTTACATTTAAATTCTTAGAGATTTTTCTACAGACTTAACCATTTAGAGTTGTATTTACTGATCTCTCTTTTCCTAAAATATAGATATGATTCCCTCAGACAAGACTAGAAATAGCTTCAGATCAGAGACAACCCTTTTGTGTTTTAATTTCTGCCCCCTTCAGTTCTGATGGAGAAGGAATGGCAACCCATTCCAGTATTCTTGCCTGGAAAATTCCATGGACAGAGGAGCCTGGCAGGCTCCATGGGCATGTGAAGAGTCAGACATGACTGACTGACTAACACTTTCTTCAGTTTTGATACTTGGTTACCAGATCAAAACGCTTGTGTCGGACTTCATCTTCCCTTAGAATGAGTTCCTGACTAAGAGAATCCTCAGTCCCTCGTGTAATTGGACTTCCACTGAGCATTAAACTTGGTTGTAGATGCAAAGTCACAGTGCCTGCCTATGTCAGGCTCTGTGGGAAAGAAACCTGTGGATCTCATTGTCCACCTGGAAACGTGGCTCATGTGAACGGAAGACCGGGGAAAATGCCCTTCCCTGAGAATTGTTCAAAGTCTCTCTCAGATGTCTGAACTTACTAGGATCCAGAGAGATTGTGAGGATTGAGGGAACAAAAGGAAAGGTCACATTTTGATTTTCTTTTTTAGTACCAGTTAATAGTCACGTAGAGGATCTAGGGTTTATTCCTAGCATACTTCAACTATCCACCCCAGCATTAACCTCCTATTTATTAAACACTGATATTATGAGACAATTAGTTTAGCTTATTATTAAATCATAGCTAATATACTGGTATTCATTGGAAGGACTGACGCTGAAGCTCTAATACTTTGGCCACCTATGTGAAGAGCCGGCTCATTGGAAAAGAACCTGATGCTGGGAAAGACTGAAGGCAGAAGGAGAAGGGTGGTGGCAGAGGATGGGATGGTTAGATAGCATCACTGGCCCAAGGGACATGAATCTGAGCAAACTCTGGGAGATAGTGAAGGGAAGGGAAGCATGGCGTGTTGCAGTCCACAAGGTCACAAAGAGTCAGACAAAATTTAGTCACTGAACAACAACAACAGCAAACAATAGACTAGAAAGGAGGCATGCATTTGAACCTCTAGGAAGGAACAATCAGTGGAATTCTAACATTTTCTTGATCTGCAAATAACTTCAAGAATAATACCATATTTCACATAATCACCTAGAGTATAAACTTCTGAGATATTCTGTTGCATCCAGTCCCTGTGAAGAATGTGCCAGAGAAGTCCCTCTACCCAGGGCCAGAACCCCCAGAGAGCAGGGCAGGATGACTCACAATTGTCCCTGGGCCCACCTCAGAGTCTGGCCCAAAGGGAGCGCTCAGTCAACATCAGTACTCGACCTTCAGCACTTCTTTCAGTGAGTGTGTAGGGCAGGCAGAGGAATATCACACAGCAAAGGCCCCCATCTTCTTGGAGAAGCCTGGTAAAAGGGAAGTTTGTAATACTTTCAAAAGGGCAAGGAGTTATAAAATCTTTAAAAGTTAAGAGATGCAGAAATCTGAACTATTTCTGACTGTTACTTGAGGAAAAATAAATAATAATTGTCAAGCAATGCCAAAGAAGGAGAAAATGCCAGAAATGGAAAAAAAAATCAAATTCAATGGCAAGAAGCAGAGGGATTCAAAGAAATGAAACAAATTACTATTGCAATTTAAAAAAAAGTTAGAATTTACAAACATAAATGAGAAGATTGACTCAGTACAAGTTTACCAAAAATGTGGAATCCTCGTGGTTGGGATGTCAGTAAGTAACAAGCTGAGGCTGTTTTGTTTTGTTCTTTTAATGCAACATGATATTCAATTATTACAGAATCAGAGATCCCAGAATAAATGCTTCCATATGGAATGTATAGTTGGAATATATAAATATGCGATTGGAAATAATTATGCATTTGTTAAAGATTCTCATCTTGTTTGTAGTTGAACACCTAAGTGAGATGAGAAAAAGCTGGTCACTATAGGAAAACAAAGATACAGATTTAGAATAGCAAGCCTAAGAGTAAGATTGATAGAGAGTTCCTATTGTTTTAACTCAGGAAAGCGAGGGCTGAGAGATGATTTAATATGTGTCTCCAGTCTATAAAGGGTCATTATCTGGTGGTTTATGACCATCTGTTCTTTACCTCCCCTAAGGATGGAAAAGAGGAAATGAGCTTAAACTACAGGAAAATAAATTTAGGTAGACCAAAGGGACTTCCAGGCTAAGGTCTGTGCAACATTGCAAGCCTGAGTGGTTGTGGCATTTCCTCCCCTAACCTCGTCTGGGAACAGACAGGAGGCATTTACCCATCTGGGATGAATTCTACATAGCCCAGAGGGGATAAATCGTGAATATTTTCAGACTGTAAATACTATTGGATGTCACTTTGATGTAATTTATTCTCTTCCGCCTTAAAGCTTTGGTCTGGATAGAAGTCCTTCTTACATCTTAAGTAAAGGGTTTATCTGTTGATCTCACTGACGCATGAACTTTCCATTGACTCACCACTAACATGTGGGCTTGTCCATTCACATCCTTCTGTTCTGTTACCCAAACTCTTCCTATGATAAAACCTGAAGCATCCCCTTGCTTGGCACCTCCCCATATCTGCAGGCTTTGCAAAATCCCCAAGTTTTGGCAGGTTGTGGCAGGCTGGCATTCACTCACTCCTGCCCTAGCTGTGCAGAGCCACAGTCTTCAAGCCTGACCTGGCTCCTCCCCACCCTGCTTCTGTTCACATTAACCTACTTCTCTCCAGGATGCTGTTACCTTCCTTGTCTGGGTGGACGACTAGAAAAATTTCAATTCTCTACTCAAATGTTTCAGCATTTTGAAAGGTCTTCTGTCCTTCCTACCGAAACCTACATTCTCCTCCCCCAAATTACAGTCCTTTCAGCACTTAGAGGCCCAGGGAAAATTTAACATGTGTTATGGTGAGCTTCCGGAGAAGGCAATGGCACCCCACTCCAGTACTCTTGCCTGGAAAATCCCATGGATGGAGGAGCCTGGTGGGCTACCGTCTATGGGGTCGCACAGAGTCGGACACGACTGAAGCGACTTAGCAGCAGCAGCAGCAGCATGGTGAGCTTCAGTATGCATTTCCATCAAGCTATAGAAGTAGACGTAAGAGCAAAAATAAAGATAATTTTGATCCCCTATGCCCTATTAACCAATAAATGTTTATTAAATAACAAAAAGAAAGAATAAGTGCATGATAGTTAAACAACTGTGAAGCTGTTCTCTAATATTAAGGATAGAAGTTATTACCACTGGTGAAAACTAAAACTGTAGTAGTGTAATAGAAAAAAACTTGAGGATTGCTTTCATTTTATTTATTTTTTTAATATAAATTTAGTTATTTTAATTGGAGGCTAATTACTTTACAATATTATATTGGTTTTGCTATACCTCAACATGAATCTGCCACGGGTGTACATGTGTTCATTTTATTCCCAAGTCAAGCATTGATTTACATTCGATACCCTACTTGGGTTAGTGCTGTTAACAAATAAGTATTTGCTGATGATACAAGTTAATACTTGCATTTGTAATGTTTTCCTGTCCTTTGCTGATATTACTGATATCTGAGCTTTAGCCAACTTATAAATATATATATATATATACACACACATATATATAAATAAGCTTCTGTGGTGGCTCAGCCAGTAAAAGTGCTTGTTTGCAAAGCAGGAGACCTGGGTTCAATCCCTGGGTCAGGAAGATCCCCTGGAGAAGAAAATGGCAACCCACTCCAGTATTCTAGCCTGGAAAATTCCATAGGAGCCTCATAGGCTACAGTCTATGGGGTCACAAAGAGTCAGACACGATTGAGTGACTTCACCTTCACTTTCAAGTATAAAAATCTTTCATGGAAACTAAAATATATTTTTGTTAAGCAGCACTTTTTGAAGCAATGTTTGAAAGCTGGGTAAGGGAAAAGTAATTTCATAAAATAAAATTAACAACAAAAATATTCAATTTTACTTTCATTTAAATTCATTTTATTAATACTTCAATTAAATAAATACATACTCTCCACTTCACTGAATTCTTAGGCCTAGATATTTGGAAAATTTGATGATAAATTAAAGATTCTGTCCTCAGAAAACTTACAATCCAGGACAGAAAAGACACCTGTACAAATGACAGTAATATAAAGGAAGGTACGGTTAGAGAAAAACTCACATGGCATGACAGGGACCAATGGTGGGCAGAAGAGGGTTTTTTGAGAATGTGGCATTTGAAACAGGTGTCTAAGAATGAAGTGGATTTCAACAGGAGTTGGGTTTGGTAGGTTAATCCACAAAGAGAGCAGGAGCCAGCAGGATAATTAGGGTGTCTTCAGAAAAGTCAAGACAGCAAGGCTGGGATACATATAACTCAGTCTGAAGGAAAGATAAACCAGCATACTGATGATGAAGATGAGGATTTGGGGCTTAACTCAGTAGTTGATGGAGAGATGCTGAAGGTGTTGATTAGGGGAGTGATCAACAGCATGTGGATGTACTGAAATAGGAGGAAAAAAGTAGAGGAGACTGAGGACCACAATCTATTTGAGAAACAATAAGACCTGGATGATAGCAGGTAACACTGGAATGACAAGGAGAAAAGCAACCAAGATATTTTGTAGAGAAAGGATAAAATCTGCAGAATTAGCCCATTACTGGATGAAATGTGAGAAAGAACTCCCAGAGAGAGTCCAAGAAGGATCTGAGCGTCCCATCTGGGTCCCAGGGAGAAAGATACCACAAATTAACACAATATGGTAACCACAGGGAAGAGATGTTAACTGAGTTTAGGTACATGGGTCAAATGCAAATGGAACATGAAGATGGAACTACTCAGCACACACTGCTGAAGCTGGGCCTCTCCTAGGCAGCTTAGGGTAGAAACCTGAGAGTCATCTTCATGGAAACAATGCCTGCAATTCTGGATTTTCCTCTTTGGAGGTACCTCCACTTTGCAGGAGGCACGATTTACTTCATTTCTCTTTTACTGACATCCAGGAACTAGATCATCAGCTTTTTCAGCTCTAAGACATGTGCTACAAGCAAACAATAAAATACATTTATGAAGCCTTTAAAATATATGAAATTCTCTGTAAATGTACAGTGTAAATTGATAATTATAGCTCTGTTCTAGATCATAGGCAAGTAGGAAATAGGAGATTAGAATGGTAATTAAAAAGAGATTAAATTATTCACAGTGGTGTGTGTTTGTGTGTAAGAGAGAGACAGAGAGAGAATGAGGGAATGTGAATTTATTTTTCAGTACTCAGTGTGAAAATGCATCAATTTTCCTTTATTCTGACGGTTGGAAAAAGTTCATGTTTTGAGAAGGGTTACTTTTATATGCTATAGTCTTTGTAATCTGACACCTACAAGACAGTGTTCAGATGTATGCAATTAAATTGCACTTTTTGAGAAGCTGTTTCTTTGCTTTCTTCTGATAGTTCTTCAGCTTGACATAAGGCTTAATACCCAGGTGAGAAATGATAAAGTACATTTTACAAGCATAAAGACACTCAAGAAAAAATACTTTTTTTCCTATTATTTGTTCTCTGTTCTGTGTGGTTTTATTTTTTCCAATTCTGAAAGTCTCAAGGTCAACTTTCTTTCATAAACCAAAGTGGAATCATGTTAGTCAGATGTCTGACCATGTTGTTTTTCACTACAGTTATATAAAACATGTATATCATTTATTTTCTTTTACTATAGGTAAGATGTTACTTTTCTTACATGTAAAAATCAACTTCCTCTTCATTTAATTTAATCCCCCTGTTAATGATTATAACTAAAAAATACTTCTTTTCTACATACAACATATGAAAAATCTCTTGGCTTATGAACCTGTCTGACAAGCTCATTAAAAGATACTTACATTATAGTGGGGATGCCCAGCTGGCCTTCTTAATAAGCTCTGCTATTTGTGAGTATGTCCCTTTAATAAGTTAAACAAGTACTTCATGAATAAATGAAATTAACTTAAGAATTCCTGGTGTGAACAGGGTTGCTGGCCTTTTAATGATTTCTGGCATTGCTGTGAAAGCCACGAAGACTGTGAACTTTCCCATACGTATTTGATGATGAAAACGATGGCAATGATGATTGGCCTGGAAAAATCATTTTAAAATGTGTTTAATAAGGATCCATCAGTGACATTGAGTGACCCAGAATGAGTTTCCAGTTCTCACATGATTTAAAAACACTGTTCTAGCACCATCATCTGGACAACCTCAGGCTTTCCAAAAATAAACACCCCTGCACTCATTTTCTTTAAAAACACAGACTATACGTTGGTTTTACAAATTTTTTTTTTTAGGTTTAAGTATTGTATCATTATTATTTAGCATTCTTTCAAAATATCTGACAATTTTCTCAGAATATGATGACAAAAATGAAACGTCAATAAAAATGAGGTCAAGAATTTCTAAATAAAATGAGCAATTGTTTCACATTTTCCCTCAATTTTTAGCAAAGTTATCATAATGTTGTAGTGCAAAATTGTATCTCACAATGGCTGATGTGGCCTTTGAAGTTTAAGGCAATAAATAGTTGTGGAGGAACTTCAGTAGAGAAGCATCTTAAAGTAAACTGAATCTGTTTTACGTATAGATTCATTTGTATTTTTTTTAATTTACACATATAAGTGACAAAATGCAGTATCTGTCTATGTCTGATTTATTTCACTAAGTATAGTAATTCCTAGGTCCATGCATGTTGCTGCAAATGACAGAATTGTGCGTGTGTGTATGGTGGTAGATTTGTTGTTAGGTCATGTTCAATTCTTGTGACCCCTTGGCTCCTCTGTCCATGGGATTCTCTAGGCAAGAATACTGGGGTGGGTTGCCATTTTCTCTTCTCTTGAGTCTCCTGCATTGGCAGATGGGTTTTTTGCCATTAGTGCTACCTGGGAAGCCCATAAGTGATACAATTTCATATATATTTTTATGCTGTCTTTCTTATTTCACCTAACATAATGCCCTCATTTCATCACTGCTGTCATAAAAGGCAGGATTTCCTTCCTTTTTTAAGGCTGCATATATGCCTATGTATGTGTGTCTCTGTAATCTACACATGTCTATATCTATGCATGTGCATGCTTAATAAGTTGCTTTAGTTATGTTCAACTCTGTGTGACCCTTTGGACTGTAGCCGGCCAGGCTCCTCTGTCCATGGAATTTTCCAGGCAAGGAAACAGGAGTGAGTTGCCATGCCCTCCTCCAGGGTATCTTCCTGAACCAACGCTTGAGGTTGAGTTTCCTGCATTGTAGGTGGATTCTTTACCATCTAAGCTACCAGGGAGGTTGTGTGTGTGTGTGTGTGTGTGTTGTGCATGTGTGTGTGTGTATCTTCCGTATCCATTCATTTGTCAATAGACAATTGGTTAGCAACCATGTCTTGGTTACGTAGAAAACAAATTATGGTCACCAAAGAGGAGATGGAAGGGAGGAGAGACAAAACTATCAGTGTGGTATTAACAGATATGAACTACTATATATTATATAAAATAGATAAGAAACAAGGATATACTATATAGCACAGAGCATTATACCCATTATCTCATAATAAGTTATAATGGAGTATAATCTGCAGAAACACTATGCTATACACCTGAAACTGACATAATATTGTAAATCAACTATATTTCATTAAAAAAAATAATAAAATAAATGGTAGGTCAGATATGGCAGAGGATTGTGGAGCAGGGAACTCTTTACCTAATCACTCTGCTAAACAGAAGGTATGCCAATATATTCATATGTTAACATGAAGATCAATACTTTTAAAAAATTTAAACTTTTTATTTTGAAATCATTGGAGACTCAGATGTAGTTGTAACAAATAATACAAAGAGATCTCAGGAATCCTTTACCTGGTTTCCACAGTGGTGACATCTTGCACAGCTATAGAACAGTAACACAACTAGGATGTTGACAATGATCCTGTCAAGATATGATACATTTACACCATCACATGGATTCCTCATGTAAGCTTTTGACACTGGCTTTTTAGAAAAGATCAACATTTTAATGTATTTAATCTTGATGTGCATTTTTAAAGAAATTCTATTCAGTTTTTCCTTAAACCAATCATGCATCAAATACAATTTATACTTATATTAACATTCTGCATAATTTTTTACTAGTTTATACAGGGATAAAACACACATAGAATGAAGCCTTCTGGATTATGTTAAACAACATTATACTTTACCTACATCAGAGTATAGACACCAGAAGGGGAAGAAGGTATGGGAGGATGGAGGGGAAGGGCAGGCACAGGCAGCAGTTATGTTACTGATCTAAACAAAATTTTCTAAACCAGATTATGCCATCAATCAAAATGGTCAAACCAATTTAGATTTCTCAAAATCCCCAGTGGGGAGAGTTATCCTATCATTTTATATATATATATAGATAGATATACTCTGTAAAAATCTTTTGGGCTTATGCGAAATAGATCTCCAGTCCAGGTTCAATGCATGAGACAGGGTGCTCAGGGCTGGTGCACTGGGATGACCCAGAGGGATGGGATGGGGAGGCAGGTGGGAGGGGGGTTCAGGATGGGGAACACCTGTACACCCATGGCTGATTCATGTCAGTGTATGGCAAAAACCACTACAATATTGTCAAGTAATTAGCCTCCAATTAAAATAAATAAATTTTTGGAATAAAAATAAATAAATAAATAAAATTTTGGGCTTTTCTGTATGCCAGGTGCACCTCAGGCCATAGTTGAAGGGTGATGGGACCGAGATCTTCATCATTACGTGCAACAGTCCCAAGTACAGACAGAAGTTGAGGACAGACTTTGTGGAAAATAGCTGCACTCCTTATCTGCAGTATATACTCCAGGAATTTCAAGACAGCCATTCAGAAGCAATTAGTTAAAAACCTGGGATTGTTAGAAGGGTTCTGTGTGTTCTTCCCCAAGTCTATTACCCACAGAGGATTTCAACCTCTGGAAGCTATGAAGGGAACAGAAAGCTCTAGTTTCAAAAGCATTCTTTACTCTTTTCAACCCAACCAAGTATACTGGCAAGGAAGAAAGCAACCTGCCGCTATAGACATGCCACAGAGATGACATTCCCACGTTTTGGAGGACAGCTTGGGCTTATCAGATTATTCACGGAAATGAATGTCTTACGTTTTTCTGTCCTTCTTTCCATTGAAAATCCTATGGATGAAACTAAATTAGATAAAAGGGGAAAGGTTTGCCCTTATCCCTGTTCCCTGGGGTGCTCCTCCCTGCTCACCTCTGCCCATGCCTCCACAACTAAATCCCCCTCTTCTCCTGCCTGGGTTATCGAGGTCACTCACGCTCTGGTTCTCTTCTAATTCAGAAAATCCTCCAGACTCTTGACCGTAAACACCCTTGCTCCTGGGGTGGTCCCGTGGGTACGAACTCTGCCATCCCTAGCTGCCGCTCAGTTGGCTATGTTGACTTGGAGTCTGACTACGGGATCCCATTTGAGGCTGCCCCGGAGCTGCTTCGTTAACCATAGTTGCTACAGCGCTGTCCATCGCTGCTCCTTTGCCCCCGGATATTCTGCTGGAACTGCTCTGATCCTAACTAGTCAGCTGTGCAGAGGACTAGCTGGTGGGAGGAGAGGATGGTGGGGATGGGACTGGCATCATGAGATAGCTCCCAGGTACCTGGGGAAGGCTGGGCTCTTTGTAACCCTTCATGCTAGATTGAGGTTGATTTGTCTCAAGGGGTTTGTTACCATCCTAAAGTCCTGCAGGCCCCGTGGTTGCCAGCTGTTGCCCATAGGCTGGGTGAGCAAACTGAGCTGCTAAGAGGCCCGGGGGAGTGGGGGTAGTAACTGTAGTCGTGGTGGCATCACAAGTCCCAGAGCCGTGTCCCCTGGATGGGCGGACAACACGCCTGCAGGGACAGGCTGACAACGCACCTGTGTGCCCAGGGAGAGTCTGTCTATAAGAAGTCGCATAGGTGGTCTGCACATAGGGTGCGGTGGTCTGATCCTGAATATGGGTGACATCAGGGGGCTGTTCAAAGGGCACATAGCTTCTTGCCCATATGCCCGGGTGGTCTGGGCANGATGAGCAGACTGAGCTGCTAAGAGGCCCGGGGGAGAAGGGGTAGTAACTGTAGTCGTGATGGCATCACAAGTCCCAGAGCCGTGCCCCCTGGATGGGCGGACAACACGCCTGCAGGGACAGGCTGACAACGCACCTGTGTGCCCAGGGAGAGTCTGCCCATAAGAAGTCGCATAGGTGGTCTGCACATAGGGCGCGGTGGTCTGATCCTGAATATGGGTGACATCAGGGGGCTGTTCAAAGGGCACATAGCTTCTTGCCCATATGCCCGGGTGGTCTGGGCACATCCTTGAGTGGGGTGGCTGGCGGAAGCTCTGCAGTCCTGCTGGGCTGAGGCTGGGTTGTGGCTACTGTAATGCATGGACTCTGTCTCCCCTTCCTTCTCTTCTCAGCGTCCCTCTTCCTCTCTCACTTCCTCCTGGTGCTGCAGACACAGGTGTGAAACCCGCAATCCTGGGCACTACTACTGCGCCAGCCTGCAGGGGTGGAGGAAGGAGGGGTGAACCTCAGCGTTCTCTGATGTTTTCTGGAGATCCGTCCAGGTTGTTGTGTGTGCTGTTGGTGAATAGCATTCCACCACTTGTCCAACGAATTTCCCATTTAAGTACAAATGGGCTGTTTCCAGTTGGGAACTACTTATTAGTAAAGCTGCTATAAAAATTATTTCACTGGTTCTTTTGTGTGAAGACATCTCTATTTCTCTAGGATAAACGCCTGGAAGTTAAAATACTGGGTCACATGGAAGCTGCACGTTTAGTTTTTAAAGAAATTCCAAACTATTTTCCAGAGTGTTTGTGCCAGTTACATTTACACCATCAAAGTAAGAGTGATCNGCAGCGTTCTCTGATGTTTTCTGGAGATCCGTCCAGGTTGTTGTGTGTGCTGTTGGTGAATAGCATTCCACCACTTGTCCAACGAATTTCCCATTTAAGTACAAATGGGCTGTTTCCAGTTGGGAACTACTTATTAGTAAAGCTGCTATAAAAATTATTTCACTGGTTCTTTTGTGTGAAGACATCTCTATTTCTCTAGGATAAACGCCTGGAAGTTAAAATACTGGGTCACATGGAAGCTGCACGTTTAGTTTTTAAAGAAATTCCAAACTATTTTCCAGAGTGTTTGTGCCAGTTACATTTACACCATCAAAGTAAGAGTGATCTAGGGTCTCTGCATCTTCCCCAGCATTTAGTGTTGACACTAGGTTTTTAGTTAAGCCATCCTAAAGTATACATCCTAAGTGTATATTAATATTGGGGCTTCCCAGGTGGCTCGGTGGTAAAGAATCTGCCTGCCAAGCAGGAGATATGGGTTGGATCCCTGGGTTGGGAAGAGCCCCTGGAGAGGGAAATGGCAACCCACCCCAGGATTCAAAATCCTATGGACAGAGGAGCCTGGCAGACTGCAGTTTGTGGAGTCACAAAAATGTCTCTTGCAACTAAACAATAGAAACAGTGTAAACTGATATTTTATTGTGATTTTGAATTGCGTTTCTCTGATGACCAATGACATTGGACATTTTTCCATGTGCTTATTTGCTGTCTGTATATGCTCTGTGATGAAATGTCTTTATTACTTCTGTCCATTTCAAATTGGATTGCTTGTTTTTTTGCTATTGAGTTTAGATTTTTCTTTATATATTCTAGATGAGAGCCCTTTATCAAATATGCAGCTTACAATATTTTATCTGTACCTGTGTTCTCATACTATCAACAAGGTCTTTC
>SJYH01008636.1:0-14673 GCA_006408735.1 Sylvicapra grimmia | reverse complement strand
CGCCCGTGGCGCTGGCCCAGGAGTAGTCAGGATGCTCCCGCAGCTGATCTCAGAACCAGGACGCGGGCACCCGACGCAAGGCCCCTTCCCTCCCAGCGGCCCAGCTGCACAGGGAACCTGGCTCCCGGCGCCCTGCTGCTCAGAGCCCCGGCCCCCGCCCTGCCCACCCCCAGAGCCAGCAGTGACTCTGGGAGCATCTAACGCCCTGAGTTAAATCCCTGTAGAATTGCGGGAATGGCTTCTGTTTCCTTAACTGGACCCTGACTGATGCAGAGGCCTGCAGTCAGAGCTGGCGATTCAGCCCTATTCCACCTAAAAGGTGGCTCACGTCCAGGCTCTGCCTGCGTTCTGGAGAGCCTCCTGCTGGTACGCTGAAGCAGNTAACGCCCTGAGTTAAATCCCTGTAGAATTGCGGGAATGGCTTCTGTTTCCTTAACTGGACCCTGACTGATGCAGAGGCCTGCAGTCAGAGCTGGCGATTCAGCCCTATTCCACCTAAAAGGTGGCTCGGGTCCAGGCTCTGCCTGCGTTCTGGAGAGCCTCCTGCTGGTACGCTGAAGCAGCAACGTGGACACCCCCCATCAAACAGCTCCCTTGCCCTGCCGGCCCCGGTGGCGCGCAGGCCGCCTCTGAGGGGGCTCAGGGCGAGCAGACACAGCCTGCGCTGCGGAAGTCCTGCTGCTGCGGGCTGCCTCTGTCCACCCAGAGGGCAAGGACCATACCGTCCCTGCCCGACGCCACACGACTCGGGCCCGATGAGGGTCTGCAGCAACGCGTGCCGTGAGTTGAAACGCCTTTCATCCGAGAGACTGGGGGCCTCCTTCTATTCCCTACAAACAAAGCCACCGGAGGTTCAATCAGAGCCTCTGGGGGATTGTTGGGGAGGACTGCTGGTGTGCGGAGCACAGGGGAGGGGCCCCCACGCTGCACCCGGGACCCCACTGGGGACCACAGTGGATTTTTTTTTTCAATTTAATCATTATCTACTTATTTTAAGGTGGAGTAGGAAAATATGACATGTGAAACAAACTGAATTTCATGATCAATGTTTCTTTAGAACATGTTAGAAAGGAAAGCCAATTACGGAGAATTATTAGGGAAACAATAGCAGAAGTGGCATGAAGAGATGGCCAGAATCACGCAGGTGGCATGCGACTCCTAAGGCCTGGAAGTCCCGCCGCGAGATGACATCTGGTCCTTGTGACGCCGGCAGGAGGTGCTTGACTCTGCCCCCACGTTAGGATGGAGAGCGAGGCTCAGATGACCGAGGTGACCTGTTACTGTCACATGGCTGCCGGCGGTCGGTGACGCAGCTGGGATTCTTTCCTGGCTGCCGCGGTCTTCGCCCCCTCCCACCCCCACCGTATTTGTCACAGGCAGACCCTGAAACCCCCCAGGGAGAGGGACTTTGGAGAAGTGAGAAACTCTTCCAGGCCACTTCCTCCTGGCGGCTGTCGCATCCCCCAGGTCCTGGTTCCCCTTGGAGGGGCTGGCATGTTGCAGAGAGCACCCAGGGGAGGTGCCAGGTCTGGGGGCTGGATGTCCACGCTGGCCGCTTCCTCCAGGGCGCAGGCAAAAAGGAAGAGGGTGCCTTCAGGTTCAGCGGCAGAGAGGAGGCAGGGGCCTGTCCGAGCTTCTTGGCCTCCTCTCGGGGCTGCAGTCAATATCCCAGGAAAACAAGAGAGAAAGTTTTTTAAGGTGGAGTAGGAAAATATGACATGTGAAACAAACTACAGCTGGGGTGGCGCGGGGGTTGGGAGGCTGCCTGAGCACAGGCTGAGTCCCTTCTCAAAAGCCAGGGACCCACGTGGCCCAGGACTCGGGCTCAGAGCTGTCCCAGCCAGCCTCCTGAGGAGCCAGTGCCGTGGGTACGCCCCCCGCGCCGGGGGTTTCAGCTCTGACCCAGGGCGCCGGCTGGGCACCCACAGGCCGGCCTCCAGGGGAGAGGATGTCTGCTGGGCTCGGCTGCAGATCACTGCTCTCCAACCCAAATGACTTCTGTTTCCTCTGTCTTAGATTCTCATAACAGCTGGAGGAACGCTGCCTTCGCATCGCCGAGGCCTCAGGCTTGAAGAGCTGTGTGCAGGGCCTCCTTCCGGCACTGGCTCTGCAGTACCCGGGGCAGAGATGGAGGGGATGCGAGCGGTGACCAGGGGCCTGGGGAGGGGGAGCAGGAGGAATGGTAGGTTCTGGATGCTGGCCTGGACCGAACCGTCTTCGTGAGTGCTTCCTTGCCACTCTCGCCTGGCTTAAAAGACGACATGCTGGCCGAACGCCTGGGCAGCTCAGTCGGCAGAGCAGCAGAGCTGTGCTCTGAGGGTCCAGGGTTCAGGTCACTGTCCAGGCACCCAAAGTAAATAAACAAGTACACAAAACTGAAAAACCACCTACACGCCCACCAACGAGGAATGGACACGGAAGACGCCACGTTCACACACGGTGGAGGAGGACCACTCGGTCATCAGAGAGAACGCAGGAGGGCCATCCGCAGCAGCATGGAGGCCCCAGAGATGGCCAAGTCAGTCGGAAAGAGAAAGACAAACACCACGTGCTACCACTTAGATGTGGAGTCTAAACCGTGACACAATGAACCTGTCTGTGAAACGGAAACAGCTTCACAGGTGTGCGGCTGCCAAGGAGAGGGAGTGGGAGACGGGATGAGCACGTGTATAAGCTTTTGTATGCAGACTGGATAAACCCCAAGTCCTACTGGGTATGAGTATCCGGGGACAAACCATAATGGGAAAGAATATTAACAGTATATATATGTATAACTCAATCACTTTGCTGAAGAGCAGAAATTCACACGCTGTAAATAGTGGCGTGAACGACTTAGCCCCACACTGACTCACTCACCGCCTGACAGTAACTCTATAGTGGAGAGGGCTGGCAGACTTCTGGCGTGACCAAATGACCCCACCGAACAGCAGCGATGCCGGGACACAGTGGCGCCAGGACCTCGTGACGAGGTGACCCGAGGCAGACCCAGTATTATATACAGTGTTCCTGCCGAAAACGCAAAGGCCGCATGTAACAAGGAGGAAACGTCAGGCAGACCCAGGAGGGACCGTCTAAAAAGCAACTGGCCTGTGCTGTTTATAAACATCAAGGTCAGAAAGACAAGGGCTAAGAAACTGCTCCCGACCTAGAGACTTAAAGGACATGAAAATGAAATGCAACGCGTGGTCCTCGAATGGATCTTGGAAGTGAAAGTCACTCAGTTGTGTCTGACTCTTTGAGACCCCATGACCATAGTCCATGGAATTCTCCAGGCCAGAATACTGGAGTGTGTAGCTGTTTCCTTCTCCTGGGGATCTTCCCAACCCAGAGATCAAGCCCAGGTCTGCCACACTGCAGGGAGATTCTTTACCAGCTGAGACACCAGGAAAGCCCAAGAATACTGGAGTGGGTAGCCTAGCCCTTCTCCAGCAGGTCTTCTGACCCGGGAATGGAACTGGGGTCTCCTGCGCTGCAGGTGGATTCTTTACCAGCTGAGCCACCAGGGTAGCCCTGTAGACCTTGGCCAGAAAGGACATTATTGTGACGTGGGAGAACCTGGCCAGGGGCTGCACGTTAGGTAACAGGACTGTATCAATGTCCAGTTTCTCGATTTTGGTGACAGTCCTCTGGTTTAGTATCAGAACCCAGCAGTGGCCACAGGACTGGGAAAAGTCAGCTCTCACTCCAATCCCAAAGAAGACCAGTGCCAAAGGAAGCTCAAACTGCTGCACAACTGTGCTCGTTCCACACGCTCGCAAGGCTACGCTCAGAATCCTTCAAGCTCGGCTTTGGCAGTATGTGGACTGAGAACTTCCAGATGTACAAGCTGGGCCTCAGAGGTACAGAGGAGCCAGAGAGTGAATTATCAACATTCGCTGGATCATGGAGAAAGCAAGGGAGATCAAGAAAAACATCTACTTCTGCTTCACTGACTACGCTAAAGCCTTTGACTGTGTGGATCACAACAAACTGTGTGAAATTCTTAAGGAGATGGGAATACCAGACCACCTTCCCTGTCTCCTGAAAAACCTTTATGTAGGTCAAGAAGCAACAGTTAGAACCAGACATGGAAAAACTGACTGGTTCAAAATTGGGAAAGAGTACGACAAGGCTACATATTGTCACCCTGCTTATTTAACTTTTATGCAGAGTACATAATGCAAAATGCTGGGCTGGAAGACTCACAAGCTGGAATCAAGATTGCTGGGAGAAATGTCAACAACCTCAGACATGCAGATGACACCACCCTAATGGCAGAATCAAAGAGGAGCTGCAGAGCCTCTTGATGAGGGGAAAGAGGCGAGTGAGAAGCTGGCTTGAAACTCAGCACGAAATAGACGGAGATGATGGCGTCCAGGGCCATCACTTCACGGCAAATAGACGGTGAAAAAGTGGAAGTAGTGACAGACTTCATTGTCTTGGGCTCAAAAATCAGTGCCGATGGTGACTGCAGCCATGATATTAAAAAGATGCTTGCCCCTTGGAAGGAAGGTATGACAGCTATTAAAAAACAGAGACATCACTTTGCTGCCAAAGGTCTGTATAGTCAAGCTTATGGTTTTCCCAGTAGTCACGTACAGGTGTGAGACTTGGACCATCCAAAAGGCTGAGTACCAAAGAATTGATGCTTTCAAACTGTGGTGTTGGAGAAGACTCTTGAGAGTCCTGTGGACTGCCAGGAGATCAAACCAGTCCATCCTAAAGGAGATCAACTCTGAATATTCATTGGAAGAACTGAGGCTGAAGCTGAAGCTGCAATACTTTGGCTACCTGATGCGAAGAACTGACTCCTTGGAAAAGACCGTGATGCTGGGAAAGAGTGAGGGCAGGAGGAGAAGGGGAGACAGAGGATGAGATGGCTGGATAGCATCACGGACTCCATAGACATGAATTTGAGCAAACTCTGGGAGACAGTGAATGATAGGACTTAGCAACTGAACAACAGCCTGTGATCTCAGGAAATAAACCCTGAAGTCAGAGGTAAACAATGATGTTTTCAACTCACTCTCGAGTAGTCTAGAGAGAAGGAATGATAAAGACAGAATATTCACCCAGGCAGTCCGCAGTCACGTCAGACAGCACAGCACGCAGGACAGGTGAGGGTCTCTCCCCACCCTCCGCTGCTGCTCCCGGACACCAGCGCCCGCTTTCCCGCTCCTGGTGCTCAGATGATCTGTACACAGACGGATGGTCTGTTGGGGTTTGGTCTCCTTTAAAAATGGGGTCAGAGATGACATGTCACTCTGCAGTGTGATCTTTTCCATGGTTTACGCATGCATATGGTTAGAAAATAGTAGCACTATGGTTTTTCCTGTGGTCATGTATGGATGTGAGAGTTGGACTGTGAAGAAGGCTGAGCACTGAAGAATTGATGCTTTTGAACTGTGGTGTTGGAGAAGACTCTTGAGAGTCCCTTGGACTGCAAGGAGATCCAACCAGTCCATTCTGAAGGAGATCAGCCCTGGGATTTCTTTGGAAGGAATGATGCTAAAGCTGAAACTCCAGTACTTTGGCCACCTCATGCGAAGAGTTGACTCATTGGAAAAGACTCTGATGCTGGGAGGGATTGGGGGCAGGAGGAGAAGGGGACGACCGAGGATGAGATGGCTGGATGGCATCACTGACTCGATGGACGTGAGTCTGAGTGAACTCCAAGAGATGGTGATGGACAGGGAGGCGTGGCGTGCTGCGATTCATGGGGTCGCAAAGAGTCGGACACGACTGAGCGACTGAACTGACTGAACTGAAAAGGCCTTTAGTAAAGCAGCCACCCCAGCCCTTCCTGACCCCAAGGTTGCTGCTCAGAGCAGTCACGCGTGACCGCTTTCTTCTCTGCTTCCCGCATGTGTCCACGTCCGATCGCTCGGTTGTGCCCCACTCTTTGCAACTCCCTGGACTGTAGCCCGCCACTCTCCTGGGTCCATGGGATTTCTCAGGCAAGAGTACCAGAGCAGGCTGCCATTTCCTCCTTCAGGGGATATTCCCAACCCATGGATGAAGCTGCGCCTCCAGCACTGGCGGGCGGATTCTTTATCCGTGAGCCACCTGGGGAACCCGGCTGTGAGCACCCTGGCAGAGACACCCGAGTACCTCCTTCCAGTTCTTTTCACAACGCGCCAGAAAAGGCATTGCTGGAGCATGTGGACATTCTATCGGAGAAGGCGACAGCACCCTACTCCAGTGCTCTCGCCTGGAAAGTCCCATGGACAGAGGAGCCGGGTGGGCTGCGGTCCATGGGGTTGCTAAGAGTCGGACACGACTGAGCGACTTCACTTTCACTTGTCACTTTCATGCATGGGAGAAGGAAATGGCAACCCACTCCAGTGTTCTTGCCTGGAGAACCCCAGGGACAGGGGAGCCTGGTGGGCTGCCATCTATGGGGTTGCACAGAGTTGGACACGACTGAAGCGACTTAGCAGCAGCAGCATGGACATTCTAGGTAATTTGGGGGGAACCTCACAGTTTTCCACAGCAGCCACACTATTTTACAGTCCCACCAGCAGCGTATCAGTGTTTCAATATTTGTTTTTTAAAAACCGTAATTCCTGATGGGCCTGGCGCGTTCCTGTGACTTTGGGACCGGGGGGCGCCAAGAGGCAGCCGTGACGCCTCACGGGAGAGCGCGCCGCGCGTGGCAGCAGTGAAGGCCCGCAGCGGCCGCCCGCCCACCACGCTCGGGGACACGCGGGCTGCTCTGCTCACAAACGTCAGTGGGAACCGGGCTTCCTCCAGGCAGCCTCCCCAGCGCCCCGCCAGGGGTCCGGGACACGCCCGGCCATTCATTTCCTGGAAGGGGGCCACAGAGAGCATCACCCCCGCCTCCCCTAGCGTCCCGGGAGAGGGAGCGCGGCAGGGCCTCGGGGATCCTGCCCCACCCGGCTCAGCGCAGCCCCTGGGGCCTGCCCGCCCTCGCCACTGCGACCTCGGCTCCGTGCCCCCCACCACCGCGCGCGCACGGCCCAGCCTGGGCTGAGCCGGCCCCAGCGTCCGGCTGCCGCAGCTCCCTGCCGGCAAGGGAGGGGACGCCGCTGCGGGGCCCTCAGCCCGCGGACCCGGCCGCGCCGCGGGCCGCCTTCGGTCACCGCTTCTCCGCGTCCAGCCGGCGCTGCCGTCCGCGCAGAGCACCCTCCTCGCGCTCTCTCGCGGCTTCTCTCCGCAAGGCTCCATCTGCTCCTCGAGTCTCACGGAGCCCCCAGCGCGGACGGGAGTTCAGCCTCAAGTCCCAGCTCCGCGCCGGTGATGCCCACTCTCTGGCGCCGGGTGTGCGGGGGCGCGGGGCCGGCCCCTTCCCGCTCGGCTGGCACGGGAGGCTCACGCTCCTCGGGGCCTCTGTCGTCCTTTCGCCACGGCCAGCGCTCTGGCTCGGCCCCCTCGTGCTTCGGTCACTGGAGCTGCCGAGAGGAGCCGCTCTGTCATCTGGATGCAGAGGTGCCCGGGGCCTAGCCGTGAGCTTCCTCGCCCGCGCACCGCGGCCAGAAGCCGTGCCTCGGAGGCAGTGAGCAAGAGTAAGCCAGAGCCCACAGCCGTGACCAGGAGCTCCCCCCTGCCTTACGCATCACGGTAGCGGGGACAGGGGACGGCACGTGGTGTTCCCGGGTCCTGGACGCGGGGAGAGGACAGCCACGCTTCGCAAACACCGCGTGCGAGGTCTCAGTGAGCCGGCCGAGAGCAGAGACCAGGAGAGCCGGAGGGCCGGGGCTGCGGCAGCACGCGTCCCGGGAGCTCAGGGCAGACACTTCAGAGCCCCTCGCCGGCGGTCTCGGTCGGGCACGCCTCTGAGGAACAGAGCAGCCATCAGATCTGGACTCCAAGTGAAGAAAGGCCTTTCCACAGACAGAGCTGCCGAGCACGGACCAGCTGAGGCCAGGCGCTGGAGGGGGAGCCGTCCAGAGCGCCAGGAAGTGAACTCCGCGACCATGAAGGACGTTTCAGCCTCGAGCGGTTGATGTTCTAAGCATCTAATGTGGCTCTCAACTGTGATGCTGTCAACCTTGGATAAAGGAGCCGCCAAAAGTGGGGCCAGAAGCCATCATGCCTCAGTGCCTGTCCTTGCCCAGAGGCCATGGTCCTTCACGGGAGCCGGGGGCCGTTGGGGTGGAGCTCGAGTCCATGAATGGCCTCAGGTGTTTCTGTGTGTGTGTTTGCCATGCGTGCTGTGTGCTTAGTCGTGTCCGACTCTTGCTGCTAAGTCGCTTCAGTCATGCCCACCTCTGTGCAACCCCATAAACTGTAGCCCACCAGGCTCCCCGTCCCTGGGGTTCTCCAGGCAAGAACACTGGAGTGGGCTGCCATTTCCTTCTCCAATGCTTCAAAGTGAAACGTGAAAGTGAAATCGCTCAGTCGTGTCCGACTCTTAGCAACACCATGGAGTGCAGCCCACCAGGCTCCTCCGTCCATGGGATTTTCCAGGCGAGAGCACTGGAGTGGGGTGCCATTGCCGACTNAAAGTGAAATGTGAAAGTGAAATCGCTCAGTCGTGTCCGACTCTTAGCAACACCATGGAGTGCAGCCCACCAGGCTCCTCCGTCCATGGGATTTTCCAGGCGAGAGCACTGGAGTGGGGTGCCATTGCCGACTCTTACAACCCCATAAACTGTAGCCCTCCAGGCTCCACCGTCCCTGGGATTCTCCAGGCAAGAATACTGGAGTGGTTTGCCATTTCCTTCTCCAGGGAATCTTCCCAACCCAGGAATCGAACCTTGGTCTCTTCATTGCAGGCAGATGCTTTACTGACTGCGCTACCAGAGACGTTGCCATTAGATAATTATTAGATAACTACTGGAGTCCATGTAAACTAAGCACTAGTGTTCTTCTCCATAATTAGTAAACTGATAAATGCATAGAACAACAACAGTGACAGCAAGAAACTTGGTAAAATCAAGAAAACACTGCCACCCAGAGATAACCATGATTAGTATTTGTGATATAAAAATATCCTGTCTTTTTTGTGTGCGTTCATTTTCCCTCACAGTTGTATTCTATTTTACATGCTGTTTTGATGTGGGTTCTGTTTTTGAAGATTTTTTTGGCGTCGACCATTCTTTAAAGCCTGTATCAAATTTGCTACAATAGCACTTCTGTTTTCTGTTTTGCCTTTTTGCTCCTGAGGCATGTGAGATCTTCGTCCCCGACCAGGGATCAAACCTGAACTCCCTGCGTTGGGGGGTGAAATCTTAACCAGCGGACCACCAGGGAAGTCCCTTGATGCATGTTTTTTTAGCTTAGTCTGACGTAAACCTACAGAGGAGTTTATAGGAAAATTTATACAGAAAACTTATAAGGAACCCCTGTAAATCCCCGTGTTCCCTTCACCTAGATTCACTGCGTTCCTTTTAAAAATTACCTGTACACCACGGACATGTCTGCACATCTGCGGTCGTCACGGCCAACATCCACGCCTGGCCAGGTGAGCCGTGTGTGCACGTGACCCTGCTGTGCTCCCCACGACCCTGAGATGAGCACTCTCATTATCCAGCCTCACAGAGTAGGCCTCCAGTNTTAGCAACACCATGGAGTGCAGCCCACCAGGCTCCTCCGTCCATGGGATTTTCCAGGCGAGAGCACTGGAGTGGGGTGCCATTGCCGACTATTACCACCCCATGAACTGTAGCCCTCCAGGCTCCGCTGTCCCTGGGATTCTCCAGGCAAGAATACTGGAGTGGTTTGCCATTTCCTTCTCCAGGGAATCTTCCCAACCCAGGAATCGAACCTGGGTCTCTTCATTGCAGGCAGACGCTTTACTGACTGCGCTACCAGAGACGTTGCCATTAGATAATTATTAGATAACTACTAGAGTCCATGCAAACTAAGCACTAGTGTTCTTCCCCATAATTAGTAAACTGATAAATGCATAGAACAACAACAGTGAGAGCAAGAAACTTGGTAAAATCAAGAAAACACTGCCACCCAGAGATAACCATGATTAGTATTTGTGATATAAAAATATCATGTCTTTTTTGTGTGTGTACATTTTCCCTCACAGTTGTATTCTATTTTACATGCTGTTTTGATGTGGGTTCTGTTTTTGAAGATTTTTTGACGTGGACCATTTTTTAAAGTCTGTATCAGATTTGCTACAATAGCACTTCTGTTTTCTGTTTTGCCTTTTTGCTCCCGAGGCATGTGAGTTCTTCGTCCCCAACCAGGGATCAAACCTGAACTCCCTGCGTTGGGGGGTGAAATCTTAACCAGCGGACCACCAGGGAAGTCCCTTGATGCGTGTTTTTTTAGCTTAGTCTGACATAAACCTACAGAAGAGTTTATAGGAAAATTTATACAGAAAACTTATAAGAAACCCCTGTAAATCCTCGTGTTCCCTTCACCTAGATTCACTGCGTTCCTTTTAAAAACAACCTGCACACCACGGACATGTCTGCACATCTGCGGTCGTCACGGCCAACATCCACGCCTGGCCAGGCGAGCCGTGTGTGCACGTGACCCTGCTGTGCTCCCCACGACCCTGAGATGAGCACTCTCATTATCCAGCCTCACAGAGTAGGCCTCCAGTGCTCCCAACATTTCACCTCACAGTCGTCTGTTAAAGGTCTTTGATTCCTACCTTTGTGCACCTATTTCTTAGGTTTTCAACGCCACCTTTAAATAAGAGTATCCACAACCTCCCCCACGCCCACCGGTGGGACAGAAGCGACAGTGACAGCGCCTTGAACGTGCGTCCCATCGCCAGCCGCGGCACGGCCCATGAGGCACTGTGACGACGTCTCTTAAACCATCTAATGATCTTGTGAACAGCTTGCTGCTGCTGCTGCTAAGTCGCGTCAGTCGTGTCCGACTCTGTGCGACCCCATAGACGGCAGCCCACCAGGCTCCCCCGTCCCTGGGATTCTCCAGGCAAGAACTCTGGAGTGGGTTGCCATTTCCTTCTCCCATGCATGAAAGTGAAAAGAGAAAGTGAAGTGGCTCAGTCGTGTCCGACGCTTAGCGACCCCATGGACTGTAGCCTACGAGGCTCCTCCGTCCATGGGATTTCCCAGGCAAGAGTACTGGAGTGGGGTGCCATCGCCTTCTCCGGTGAATGTGCTAGTATTACTGAAATATACAGTTAAAATATGGTTAAAATAGTATGCTTTATATTATGTGACTTATATTACAATAAAAAACAAAAATTTTTTAAAGATCCCTTACAAATGAATGTTAAAGAACACACAGTTGGAAAATGGATCAAGAACACAAACAAGCATTTCATAGACGTTCAAATGATAGTTGTTCAGTCTCATTGGTCAGGAAATACAACCAACCAACAAAAGGCATTGTAATTCTTTGCCTATCTACTGGCCAACATAGACTGTCCTCTGGGTTAGAGATTTGTAAGGAAGTGGGTTGCTAATGAGGGGCTGATTGGCATAACCTTACTGAAGGGGAATTCACTGTAACTGGCCGTTTTAAAGATGTATGCACCTATCAATTATCTTCCTAAGAGCTTATCTTTGGGACACAGTCACACAAGTGCAAAGGGATCTGTACTCATAGATTTATCAGAGCATTGCTGAAAATAGCATAGACAGATGTGACTACTAAATATCCATCAGTTGAGCTAAATTATAGCATGCCCATTCAGTAGAATTCTCTGCAGCCACTGCCAATCTATATTTGCTAATGTGAATCGGTATCTCTGAGAAAAGGAGGTTTATAACATATCATGTTAAGGTCTTTATCACATCTGACATTGTGGCTATGGGACTAGAGAAGGATCTAGAAAGGTGTATAGCAGAATGTTGTTATTGTTCAGCCGCTAAATTGTATCCAACTCTGCGATCCCGTGGACTGAAGCACACCAGGCTTCCCTGTCCTTCACTATCTCCCAGAACTTGCTCACTCTCAAGTCTATTGAGTCAGTGATGACACCAACCATCTCATCCTCTGTTGACCCCTTCTCCTCCTGCCTTCAGTCTTTCCTAGCATCAGGGTCTTTTCCAATGAGGCAGCTCTTCCCATCAGGTGGCCAAAGTATTGAAGCTTCAGCTTCAACATCAGTCCTTCCAATGAATATTCAGGACTGATTTCCTATAGGATTGACTGGTTTGATTTCTTTGCACTCCAAGGGACTCTCAAGAGTCTTCTCCAATACCACAACTCAAAAGCATCAATTCTTCAGTGCTCAGCCTTCTTTATGATCCAACTCTCACATCATACATGACTACTGGAAGATCATAGCTTTGACTATATGGATCTTTGTTGGCAAAGTGATGTCTCTGCTTCTTAATATGCTGTCTAGGTTTGTCATAACTTTTCTTTCAAGGAGCAAGTGTCTTTTAATTTTGTGGCTGCAGTCATCATCCACAGTGGTTTTGGAGTCCAAGAAAATAAAATCTGTCACTGTTTCTACTCTTTCTCCATCTATTTGCCATGAAGTGATNCAGTAACTGCTGCTTACTGAGCATTTAGCACAGGTGAGGAACCTGGCTGACTAGTTCCATTACCATATTTAACACATGCCATAGCTTGGAGGGGCACGTGTAAGGGCGCCAGCCTGTCTAGCACCCAGCACACTAGTAAAGCTCAGGAACAGTCAGTGGCTTCAAGGAGGACATTTCTTTCACATTCAAGCTGGTGATTCCCAAGATCAACGTCGGTTCTAAGACTGTTACTACTTTAGTTTTTAAGCATTGAGAAGACATTTTGGCATGATTTTAAGGCAGAACTTCCTTCAGTTGTTTTCCACAATACTAACCCTAAAACACAGGGCCTCCCCCGTGTCTCAGCAGTAAAGAATCTGCCTACAGTGCAGGAGATGAAGGTTTGATCCGTGGGTCGGGAGATTCGACTGGAGGAGGGCATGGCAACCCGCTCCAGTATTTTTGCCTAGAGAGTCCCCGGGGACAGAGCCTGGCAAGCTATGGCCCACGGGGTCACAGTCAGACAGGACTAACAGATTAACAGTTTCAAGCTCTTATGCATGAAAGACTCTTGTCCAATCCCTGGATAAAGAAGATCCCTTGGAGGAGGAAATGGCAACCTACTCCAGTATTNGGAGGCCAGGCCTGAGAGCCTGGGGCATGCCCCGCGCTAGGGGCTCCATATGCGGTGTTTCTAATAGCCATGTCCACAGGGAGGCTGTGAGAGAGGCTTTGGGATTCTCTTACTCATGAGGAGGCTGAAGTCTGGAAAGGTTATGAAACTTACTTACTCAACATACACAAGGAGCAAAGTTCTTTCCATTACACCCTGTGGCCTCTGAGTTGATAAACGCCCATAGGGCAACTAGCCTATTTTTTAAGCCCCTACAAGGCCCCAGAGGCACAGGATAAAATGGTTAGATAGCATCCCCAACTCAGTGGACCTGAATTTGAGCAAACTCCAGGAGACAGTGAAGGACAGGGAAGCCTGGCATGCTGTACTCCATGGGATCGCAGAGTCGGACTCGACTTAGCTGCTGAACAAGAACAAGGACAAAGGCCCTAGACACAGAAAGCAGCGCGAGGTCGCCCCCAGCAGTAACTGCTGCTTACTGAGCATTTAGCACAGGTGAGGAACCTGGCTGACTAGTTCCATTACCATATTTAACACATGCCATAGCTTGGAAGGGCAAGTGTAAGGGCGCCAGCCTGTCTAGTACCCAGCACACTAGTAAAGCTCAGGAACAGTCAGTGGCTTCAAGGACATTTCTTTCAAACTGGTGATTCCCAAGATCAACGTCGGTTCTAAGACTGTTACTACTTTATTTTTTAAGCATTGAGAAGACATTTTGGCATGATTTTAAGGCAGAACTTCCTTCAATTGTTTTCCACAATACTAACCCTAAAAACACAGGGCCTCCCCGGTGTCTCAGCAGTAAAGAATCTGCCTACAGTGCAGGAGATGAAGGTTTGATCCGTGGGTTGGGAGATTCGCCTGGAGGAGGGCATGGCAACCCGCTCCAGTATTTTTGCCTGGAGAGTCCCTGGGGACAGAGCCTGGCAAG
This sequence comes from Sylvicapra grimmia, assembly GCA_006408735.1. Taxonomy (NCBI): domain Eukaryota; kingdom Metazoa; phylum Chordata; class Mammalia; order Artiodactyla; family Bovidae; genus Sylvicapra; species Sylvicapra grimmia. The sequence goes on along the minus strand of SJYH01008636.1, from coordinate 755 downwards.
CTATGGCCCACGGGGTCAGAGTCAGACAGGACTAAGAGATTAACAGTTTCACTTTCAAGCTCTTATGCATGAAAGACTCTTGTCCAATCCCTGGATAAAGAAGATCCCTTGGAGGAGGAAATGGCAACCTACTCCAGTATTCCTGCCTGGGAAATTCCACGGCCAGAAGGGCCTGCCACACAGGTAAGTCCAGGTGGGCTGCTGTCCAGGAGGTCAGAGAGTCGAACAGGACGGGGAGTGAGTGAGCACGCACGCATGCGACCCTAAGAACACAGGAAGATATTCCAGCAACACGGCTCACTACAAAGACGTGTGTTCACAGCAGGAAGATATTATTAATTTTTATTCGTTTTTTCAACAGACAGGTCTTGAGCGCCGTCTGCCTGCGGGGCCAAACCCGGGCCCCTTCTCCTCCCCTCAAAAGCAAAAACTGTCTTTCAAGAGGGCTCAGGCCGTCTCGTCAGCTAAGCTCCGCAGCAAGCTCTGCGGCACTGACCGCGGCTCTGTCCTCAAACAGAGCCTCGTGAGTCTTTACTAAATATCGTGGCCTCGGACTTTAAAAGTCCGCTTTGCTTTCTTTTACCGTCGCCTTCCCGCTGTATGACATGACAACGCCACGAAACAACGGTGTGTCCTCAGACGGCCCGCTTAGATGTCCCCGCTGGCCGTGCGTCCGCTCCCGGGCGCCCCTGCGGCCCTCGGGAGGGGCCCGGCCCGGCGGGAGGTGGGCGCCCCTGCCCTCGGGCCTCGCAGAA
>SJYH01008635.1:8952-24892 GCA_006408735.1 Sylvicapra grimmia | reverse complement strand
GAGATGGTGATGAACAGGGAGGCCTGGCGTGCTGCGATTCATGGGGTCGCAAAGAGTCAGACACGACTGAGTGACTGAACTGAACTGATTCTACTCTCAGAATTCTAACTGTTTTAGATGAAGACACTTAACTTCATCTCCTCAACTCAGAGACTGGACCAGGATTTTTGGTGGTACAGTTCTCTGTTTCACAACATGGAAATTCTTTAAAAAATAGTCAACCAGAAAACTCCCAGACAGAAATCAAATTGTTCATTTACCATCTCTCAGTGATCATTGTCAGCTTCCCCTAACATATAGTGACTTGAATATAATTGTCACATTTTTCTTCACTGTATCTTTATTATTCAGTGACTCNTGAAGACACTCAACTTCATCTCTTCAACTCAGAGACTGGACCAGGATTTTTGGTGGTACAGCTCTCTGTTTCACAACATGGAAATTCTTTAAAAAATAGTCAACCAGAAAACTCCTAGACAGAAATCAAATTGCTCATTTACCATCTCTCAGTGATCATTGTCAGCTTCCCCTGACATATAGTGACTTGAAAATAATTGTCACATTTTTCTTCACTGTATCTTTATTATTCAGTGACTATACAAGAATATTTATAAGAGTTCTAGCCATGGTTTCAAATAGTTGAAAATAACCAAAATAACTCTTAATTGAGAAAGGGAAAAACAAACTGGGATACATGCTTGAAATGGAATACTATTTACTAATAGATGAGTGAACTATTCATAGATAAAATAATATGCATAAATATATGATGCATGGTACCAAGAAGAAGTCAAATTACAGGGTTGTATGGTAAATAAAATCTTATAATCGAAAATGCAGGAAATTCACCAAAACTTTTAAAACTAATAAAAAATATACAAACAAGGTTGCAAGATACAAAATCAATATAGAAAATTTAGTTGCATTTACATATATGAATAATGAACTATTCAAATAAGAAATTAAAATATTAATCTTATTTCTAATAGCAATAGTAAGAGTAAAATACCTAAGAATAAATTTATTATAAACACTACTCCTATGAACATTGGGGTACAAGTGTCTCTTTCAATTCTGGTTTTCTCAGTGTGTATGCCCAGCAGTGGGATTACTGGGTCATATGGCAGTTCTATTTCCAGTTTTCTAAGGAATCGCCACACTGTTCTCCATAATGGCTGAACTAGTTTGCATTCCCACCAACAATGTAAGAAGGTTCCCTTTTCTTCACACCCTCTCCANAAGAATAAATTTATTATAAACACTACTGCGATGAACATTGGGGTACAAGTGTCTCTTTCAATTCTGGTTTTCTCAGTGTGTATGCCCAGCAGTGGGATTACTGGGTCATATGGCAGTTCTATTTCCAGTTTTCTAAGGAATCGCCACACTGTTCTCCATAATGGCTGAACTAGTTTGCATTCCCACCAACAATGTAAGAAGGTTCCCTTTTCTTCACACCCTCTCCAGCATTTATTGCTTGTAGACTTTTGGATAGCAGCCATTCTGACTGGCGTGAAATGTTACCTCATTGTGGTTTTGACTTGCATTTCTCTGATAATGACTAATGTTGAACATCTTTTCTTGTGTTTGTTAGCCATCGGTATGTCTTCTTGGAAGAAATGTCTGTTTAGTTCTTTGGCCCATTTTTTGATTGGATCTTTTATTTTTCTGGAATTGAGCTGCAGGAGTTGCTTGTATATTTTTGAGATTAATTCTTTGTCAGTTGCTTCATTTGCTATCATTTTCTCNGACTGATGTTGAGCATCTTTTCTTGTGTTTGTTAGCCATCTGTATGTCTTCTTTGAAGAAATGTCTGTTTAGTTCTTTGGCCCATTTTTTTATTGAATCGTTTATTTTTCTGGAATTGAGCTGCAGGAGTTGCTTGTATATTTTTGAGATTAATTCTTTGTCACTTGCTTCATTTGCTATCATTTTCTCCCATTCTGAAGGCTGTCTTTCACCTTGCTTATAGTTTCCTTTGTTGTGCAGAAGCAATCGAGATGTCCATTGGCAGACAAATGGATAAGAAAGCTGTGGTACATAAACACAATAGTATTACTCAGCCATTAAAAAGAATACATTTGAATCAATTCTAATCAGGTGGATGAAACTGGAGCCTATTATACAGAGTGAAGTAAGCCAGGAAGAAAAACACCCATACAGTACACTAATNTTGTGTTTGTTAGCCATCTGTATGTCTTCTTTGAAGAAATGTCTGTTTAGTTCTTTGGCCCATTTTTTTATTGAATCGTTTATTTTTCTGGAATTGAGCTGCAGGAGTTGCTTGTATATTTTTGAGATTAATTCTTTGTCACTTGCTTCATTTGCTATCATTTTCTCCCATTCTGAAGGCTGTCTTTCACCTTGCTTATAGTTTCCTTTGTTGTGCAGAAGCAATCGAGATGTCCATTGGCAGACAAATGGATAAGAAAGCTGTGGTACATAAACACAATAGTATTACTCAGCCATTAAAAAGAATACATTTGAATCAATTCTAATCAGGTGGATGAAACTGGAGCCTATTATACAGAGTGAAGTAAGCCAGGAAGAAAAACACCCATACAGTACACTAATGCATATATATGGAATTTAGAAAGATGGTAACAATAACCCTATATGCGAGACAGCAAAAGAGACACAGATGTCTAGAACAATCTTTTGGACTCTGTGGGAGAGGGCGAGGGTGGGATGATTTGGGAGAATGGCATTGAAACATGTATAATATCATATGTGAAATGAATCGCCAGTCTAGGTTCAATGCATGGTACAGAATGCTCGGGGCTGGTGCACTGGGATGACCAAGAGGGATGGTATGAGGAGGGAGGTGGGAGGGGGGTTCAGGATAGGGAACACATGTGCACCCATGGCAGATTCATGTTGATGTATGGCAAAACCAATACAATATTGTAAAGTAATTAGGCTCCAATTAAAATAAATTTATATTAAAAAATAAATTTAACCAAGAAGGTGAAAGATTTGTAAACTGACAATTATATGAACAACAACAAAAAAAAAAAAAACAAAACAAAACTGTGGAAACTTCTTAAAGAGATGGGAATACCAGCCCACCTTATCTGTCTCCTGAGAAATCTGTATGCAGGTCAGGAAGCAACAGTTAGAACTGGACATGGAACAATAGGCTGGTTCCAAATTGGGAAAGGAGTACGTCAAGTCTGTATATCATCACCTTACTTGTATGCAGGGTATTTCGTGTGAAATGCTGGACTGGATGAAGCACAAGCTGGAATCAATATTGCCAGGAGAAATATCAATAACCTCAGATACACAGACGAAACCACACTTACAGCAGAAAAAGGAGAACTAAAGAGCATTTTGAGGAAAATGAAAGAGGAGAGTGGAAAAAACTGGCTTAAAACTTAACATTCAAAATGAGGGAACAATGGAAACAGTGACAGATTAATTTTCTTGGGCTCAAATATCACTGCTAATGGTGACTGCAGCCATGAAATTATAAGACACTTCCTTCTTGGGAGAAAAGCTATGACAAACCTGGACAGCATATTGAAAAGCAGAGACATTACTTTGCCAACAAAGGTCTGTTTAATCAAAGTTATGGGTTTTTCCAATAGTTATGTATGGATGTGAGAGTTAGACTATAAAGAAATCTGAGCGCCAAAGTATTGATGATTTTGAACTGCGATGTTGGAGAAGACCCTTGAGAATTGCTTCGAGTGCAAGGAGATCCAATGAGTCTATCCTAAAGGAAATCAGTCCTGGATATTTATTGGTAGGACTGATGCTGAAGATGAAGCTCCAATATTCTGACCAACTGATGGGAAGAACTCTCCCTGGAAAAGACCCTGATGCTGGGCAACATTGAAGGCAGGGGGAGAAGTGGATGACAGAGGAAGAGATGGTTGGATGACATAACCGACTTGATGGACATGAATTTGAACAAGCTCTGGGATTTGGTAATGGACAGGGAATCCTGGCGTGCTGCAGTCCATGCGGTCGCAGAGTTGGACACAACTGAGCAACTAAGCTGAACTGAATTATATGAAATACATAAATTAAATTCAAGACACAAATTAATGGAAAGGTATTTNGACATGAGTTTGAACAGGCTCTGGGATTTGATAATGGACAGGGAATCCTGGCGTGCTGCAGTCCATGCGGTTGCAGAGTTGGACACAACTGAGCAACTAAGCTGAACTGAACTGAATTATATGAAATACATAAATTAAATTCAAGACACAAATTAATGGAAAGTTATCCTGAGTTCAATGGAAGAGTAAATATTATAAAAATGTTCACACCACTTAAATCAATCTACACATTCAATTGTTCTTGTTGTTCAGTCTCCAAGTCATAATCAACTCTTTGTAACCCCAAGGGCTATTGCACATCAGGGTCCTTTGTCTTAAACTGTCTCTTGGAGTTTTCTCAAATTCATAGCCACTGAGTCTGTGATGCTATCTAACAATCTCATCCTTTGTTGCCCAATTCTCCTTTTGCCTTCAATCATTCCTAGCATCAGGGACTTTTCCAATGAGTTGGCTGTTTGCATCAAGTGGCCAAAATATTGGAGGTTCAGCTCCAATAACAGTTCCTCCAAAGAATATTCAGGGTTTCCTTTAGGATTTACTGGTTTGAACCCTTTGCAGTCTAAAGGACTCTCAAAAGATTTCTCCAGTAACATGATTTGAAATGATCAATACTTCAGTGCTCAGCCTTCTTTCTGGACCAACTATTATAATTTATGACAACTAGAAAAACCATAGCTTTGACTATTTGAACCTTGGTTGGCAATGTCTCTGCTTTTCAATATAATGCTTAGGTTTGTCATAGTTTTCCTTCCAAGGAGCAAATATATTTTAATTTCATGGCTGCAGTCACTATCTGCAATGTTTTTTGGAGCCCAAGAAAGTAAAATCTGACAGTGCTTCCACTTTTTCCCCTTCTATTTGCCATGAAGTGATGGGATCAGAGGCCATGATCTTAGTTTCTTTCTCTGGAGAAGGAGATAGCAACCCACTCTGGTATTCTTGCCTGGAGAAGTCCATGGATAGAGGATACTGGTGGGCTACAGTCCATGGGGTCGTAAAGAGTCAGACATGACCAAGTGACTAACACTAGATGGGACCAGATACCATGATCTTAGTTTCTTTTAATATTGAGCATCACCCCAATTTTTACACTCTTCTCTTTCACCTTCATCGAGAGGCTCTTTAGTTCCTCTTCACCTTCTGTCATTAGAGTGCTATCATCTGCATATCTGAGATTGTTTATATATTTCCTGACAGTCTTGATTCCCGCTTGTGATTCATTCAGCCTGACATTCCATATAATGTTCTCCTCATAGAAGTTAAATAAACAGAGTGATGATACACAGCTTTGACATACTCCTTTCCCAACTTTGAAACAGTCCATTGTTCCATGACTGGTTCTAATGATTTCTTCTTTACCCACATACAGGTTTCTCAGAGAACAGGTAAGGTAATCTGGTATCCCCATCCCTTTAAGAATTTTCCACAATTTATTGTGGTCCACAGAGTCAAAGACTTTAGTATAGTCAGTGAAGCAGAAGTAGATGGATTTCTGAAACCCCTTTGCTTTTTCCATGATTCAGCAAATGTTGGTAATTTGATCTTTGCTTCCTCTGCCTCTTCAAAAGGCAGTTCCTACATGAAATGTTCAGTTCATGTCCTACTGAAGTCTAACTTGAAGGTTTTTGAGCATAACCTTACTAGCATGTGAAATGAGCACAATTGTACACTAGTGTGAAGATTCTTTGGCAGTTCCCTTATTTGGAACTGGGATGAAAACTGAATTTTTCCAGTCCTGTGGCCACTGCTGAGTTTTCCAAATTTGCTGGCATATTGAGTGCAACACTTCACAGCATCATCATTTAGGATTTTAAATAGTTAAGCTTAAATTCTATTACCTCCACTAGATCTGTTTGAAAAAATGTTTCCTAAGGCCCACTTGCCTTCACACTGTATGTGGTCTGGGTATAGGTGAGTGGCCACACCATCATGGTTATCCAGGTCATTAATACCCTTCTTATATAGTTATTCTGTATAGTCTTGCCACTTTTCTTAATCTGTTATGCTTCTGCTAAGTCCTCACCATTTCTGTCCTTTATTATGCCAATCCTTGCATGAAAAGTTCCATTGATAACGTCAGTTTTCTTTAAGAGACCTCTAGTCTTATTCATTCTATTGTTTTTCTCTATTTCTTTGCATTGTTCATTTAAGAAGGTCATCTCACCACTCCTTGCTATTCTCTGAATCTGAAATATCTTTGCCTTTCTCCTTGCTTTTCACTTCTCTTCTTTCCTTAGTTATTTGTAAAGACTCCTCAGACAACCACTTTGCCTTCTTGTATTTTTTTTTCTTTGTTTATTTAGGATGGTTTAGGCTGCTGCCTCCTGTACATTGAAAACTTATGTCCATAATTGTTCTAGCACCTTGTCTACCAGACCTAATCCCTTGAATCTATTCATCACCTCCATGATATAATCATAAATAATTTCATTTAGGTCATACCTGAATGGCCTAGTGGTTTTCCCTACTTTCTTCAGTTTAAGCCTGAATTTTGCAATCAGGATCTCATGATCTGAGGCATAGTTCACTCCAGGTCTTGTTTTTGCTTTCTATATAGGGCTTCTCTATCTTTGATTGCAAATAATATAATCAGTTTATTTTCAGTATTGATCACCTTGTGATGTCCAAATGGAGTCATCTCTTGTGTTATTGGAAGTAGGTGTTTGCTGTGACCAGTATGCTTTCTTAACAGAACTCTGTGAGACTTTGCCCTGTTTTGTTGTATACTCCAAGGCTAAACTTGCCTGTTTTTCTGGGTATCTGTTGCCTTCCTACTTTTGCATTCCAATTCCCAATAATGGAAAGGACATCTTTTTCAAAGAAATATAAAATTAATCATACTATTCCTATGAAATCACCTAAGAACCAAAATAGCCAAAGTGATTTTGAGAAAGAAAATTAAATCTAGGGACATCACAGTTCCTGGTTACAAAATACATTATGTGAATATAGTAATCAAAAAAGTATAGCGTTTCATGAAAGCAGACATATAGACCAGTGAACAAAATAGAAAGCTCAGAAATAACCCTACTCATATACAATCAACTTATCTTTCAAAACAGGACCAAGAATACATTATGGAAAAATTATGCATATTGCCTTGGGAAAACTGGATATCCATATGCAAAAGAATGAAATTGCATCTAAGCTGTAGTTTGAATATTTTGTTCCCAAATTCACAACTTGAACTCCAATTGTTCAATATGATAGTTTTAGGAGGTGGAGTATTTGCAGGATGATTAGATCATGAGGGCTCTTCCTTAAATAATAAAATTAATGTTCTTATAAAAAAAGGAATGTCAGTGAGGATGTGCAAAATTTGGAGCTCTTTTACACTGAACATGGGACTATAAGTTAAAGCAACCACTATGAAAATAAACCAGTCAATCATAAAGGAAATCAGTTCTGAATATTCATTGAAAGGACTGGTGCTGAAGCTGAAGCTCCAATACTTTGGCCACCTGATGCGAAGAACTGACTCATTAGAAAAGACCCTGATGCTGGGAAAGATTGAAAGCAGGAGGAGAAGGGGATGATAGAGGGTGAGATGGTTGGATAGCATCACCGACTTGATGGACATGAGTTTGAGCAAGCTTCAGGAGCTGGTGATGGACAGGGAAGCCTGTCATGCTGCACTCCATGGGGTTGCAAAGAGTCGGGAGTGACTGAGTGACTGAATGCAGCTGAACTGACTATGAAAACATATGCAGGTTCCTAAAATAAAGTAGAACTACTGTATGATCCATCAATTTCCCTTCTGCATATACATCCATAGGAAATTAGTAGATATCTTGAATAGATAGTGGTACTCCCATGTTATTTGAAATGCTATTCACAATAGCCAAAATATGAAAAATTCTAAATGTCTGTCAACAAATAAATAGACAAAGGTATACATAGAATGATTATTAAGTCATAGAAAAGAAGAAAATGATTTTTTTGAGAATATGGATGAACCTGAAAGATATTATGAGAAATAAGCCAAATACAAAAAAAGACCCATACTTTATTATCTCACTTGTGTGTGGAATTTCAAAAGTCAAATTCATGGAAGCAGAAAATAGTGTAGATTGTCAGGGGCTGGAGAGTGGGATAAATGGTAAAATGCTGTTCAAAGTCTATAAACATCCAGTTATGAGATTACTAAGTTCTGGAGATTTAACTTACATGGTGAAATTGTTAGTCTCTCAGTCATGTCTGACTCTATGTGACCTCATAGACTGTAGCCCACCAGACTCCTCTGTCCATGGAATGCTCCAGGCAAGAATACTGGAGTGGGTTGCCATTCCCTTCTCCAGGGGGGAACCTGCAGACTCAGGGATCAAGCCCATGTCTCCTGCATTGCAGGCAGATTCTTTACCATCTGAGCCACCAGGGAAACCCAATATATATGGCAGCAATAGTTAATAATATAGTACTGTGTTCTTGAAATATGCTGAATTTAGATTTTAGGATTCTTAACAAAAAAAGAAAGAAAGAAAACTGTGATTTTTTGAGATGATGAATGTATTAATTAGGTTATCTATGGTAATCATTTCACAATGTATATGTATATTAATTCATCCTATTGTACATCTTAAACATTTATCATTTCAATTTGTCAATTATACCTCAGTAAAGTTGGTTGGAAAAAAAAAAAAACTATATAGCATTCTAGAAAAAAACAAAACTATAGGAATAGGGATGCATCAATGTTTGCCAGGACGTGGGTTTGAAGTGAGGAGGTGAATATAAAGGCACATGGAGAATTATTTATGGTGATGAAACATTCTTCATTTTGACTCTGATGGTAGTTATATGTTGAGGTCCTTTAATGGACCGGAACCTGGTGGTCTGGAGTCGACTGATAAGAAGGTAAATGTGAGAGAAAGAGGCTGATATTCCTTGGGTTACACAGAAAGCCAATAAAGCCCCTGTACGGGACTTGCTCTGTTCACGAAGGTCTCAGGCACCCTCTCAATGGGGTGAAGTCACAGAGCACCTTCTTGAGAGTGTCTTAGAAGCCCGGGCAGGAAAGTAAAAAAGCCTCTGCGCTCCAGGGGATCAGCCTGAAAAAGAGAGGGAGAGAGAGAGAGAGAGAGAGAAAGAAAGACACGGGGACAAGAGTTCTGATGGAGCAAAGGTGTTTTAATTAATGTGGTGTGTGTATATATACTGTCTTACAAAGTTGTTATTCTTTGCAAAGACAAAGATTAAAATTCCAGACTTACAAAACGTAGGCAATCCATCTTAAAGAGAGAGATTTGTAAACAATTACTTTTACACAAGGAGGAAGAGGATACTTATCACTGTATAGAAAAACTAATGAAGGAAATGCCTGGATTCTTCAGCCCCCAGGAGAGGCTAGCCTCTCCTCTTAATTCCTGAGTATTCAGGAATTAATAAGGAGCAGAGAATTCCTGACAGATCCAAAACAGCACACAGGAAGCCTCTTGTTAAATGCTTCCTGACAGTTACATAACTGTATGTATTTTGTCAATACTTGCGTAAATTAGGCTAATAAAGATAACTAATATACTGTGAAGATTCTACATTATGTAAAAATGTAAAAAAATATACATTATATAAAGACAAAAAATTCCCTACATTGAAACGACACTTGGAAAATAGAGAGTAGAAGATTATTTTTAATCTTAGCATAAAAAGCAAGCTAAAAAGAACAAAATTTACATAAATACATGAAATCTATAAGAATGCAAAAGAGGAAATGTTAAGTGGAAAGACTTACCCAATTANAGGAGGGATTGGGGGCAGGAGGAGAAGGGGACGACCGAGGACGAGATGGCTGGATGGCGTATGGACTCAATGGACGGGAGTCTGAGTGAACTCCAAGAAATGGTAATGAACAGGGAGGCCTGGCATGCTGCGATTCATGGGGTTTCAAAGAGTCGGACATGACTGAGTGACTGAACTGAACTGAAAGATAACTAATATACTGTGAAGATTCTACATTATGTAAAAATGTAAAAAATTCTACATTATGTAAAGACAAAAAATTCCCTACATTGAAACGGCACTTGGAAAATAGAGGGTAGAAGATTATTTTTAATCTTAGCATAAAAAGCAAGCTAAAAAGGACAAAATTTACATAAATACATGAAATCTATAAGCATGCAAAAGAGGAAATGTTAAGTGGAAAGACTTACCCAATTAGTGGATTAAAACCCTCAATTCTCTGAAGACATAAACTCTTTCTAAAGCAAATCTTATAGAAAACACTGCTGCTGCTGCGTCACTTCAGTCGTGTCCGACTCTGTGTGACCCCATAGACGGCAGCCCACCAGGCTCCCCCATCCCCAGGATTCTCCAGGCAAGAGCACTGGAGTGGGTTGCCATTTCCTTCTCCAATTAGAAAACACTAAGTAAACTTATTTTCTGCTAACTTGATTGAAATTTAATTCGAAAATATAAATATGCAGGAATAGATACAGTTCCAACAGGAAATACCAATGAAAAAAGCTAGGCATCAGTTCAGTTCAGTTCAGTTGCTCAGTCGTGTCTGACTGTTTGTGACCCCATGAATCACAGCACACCAGGCCTCCCTGTTCATCACCATCTCTCGAAGTTCACTCAGACTCACGTCCATCGAGTCTGTGATGCCATCGAGCCATCTCATCCTCGGTTGTCCCCTTCTCCTCATGCCCCTAATCCCTCCCAGCATCAGAGTCTTTTCCAATGAGTCAACTCTTCGCATGAGGTGGCCAAAGTACTGGAGTTTCAGCTTTAACATCATTCCTTCCAAAGAAATCCCAGGGTTGATCTCCTTCAGAATAGACTGGTTGGATCTCCTTGCAGTCCAAGGGACTCTCAACAGTCTTCTCCAACACCACAGTTCAAAAGCATCAATTCTTCGGTGCTCAGCCTTCTTCACAGTCCAACTCTCACATCCATACATGACCACAGGAAAAACCATAGCCTTGACTAGATGGACCTTAGTCGGCAAAGTAATGTCTCTGCTTTTGAAAATGCTATCTAGGTTGGACATAACTTTTCTTCCAAGGAGTAAGCGTCTTCTAATTTCATGGCTGCAGTCACCATCTGCAGTGATTTTGGAGCCCCCAAAACAAAGTCTGACACAGTTTCCACTGTTTCCCCATCTATTTCCCGTGAAGTGATGGGACCAGATGCAATGATCTTTGTTTTCTGAATGTTAAGCTTTAAGCCAACTTTTCGCTCTCCTCTTTCACTTTCATGAAGAGGTTTTTTAGCTCCTCTTCACTTTCTGCCATAAGGGTGGTGTCATCTGCATATCTGAGGTTATTGATATTTCTCCTGGCAATCTTGATTCCAGCTTGTGTTTTTTCCAGTCCAGCATTTCTCATGATGTACTCTGCATATAAGTTAAATAAGCAGCGTGACAATATACAGCCTTGACGTACTCCTTTTCCTACATATTAGGTATCAATGTGCATTTTAAATCAAATGCAATTATATCATGTATTAAATGATACATGGATAAAGGGATCAATGGAACATCATAGAATCCTGAATAAAATACAACCATATGTCATAATTCAGAGTACAATGTCGGGATAGCAAACAAAATCCTGAGAAAGCTATATGCAGCTATAAAAATGGCCATAAAAATAATTAAAATGCATTATCAACTTAAATCCTTACAACACAATGTAGGTGGCTCAAAAGTTTAAACATAAAATATAAAACAATAGAAAATTTTTAAAAGCTAAATGTTGAAAGAATGTGAAGGTATTGTGGTGATACTGAAATAGGGAAATTCTTTCTATGCGAGAAGTTAACTCCAAAGAAAATTGTGTTAGACTTGATTAGGTAGATGTTAAGTATTTCTACGTGGCCAAAAATTTTGCACAGTATAAAAAGTTAAAAGCAATCACAAGTTGTAAAAATAATTCCACACAAATGATCAATATGATAATATCTCTACCATATAATTAAATCATCATAATCAGAATGGAAAATGACTGACAATCAAGGGAAACATAAAAGTTTTAAATAAGCAATTCCAAAACAGGGATACCAATCATTTTGAACAAAGGAATAGATACTCAAAATTCGAGTTTCAATTAAAGTATACAAATGAAACAATGCCTTTCTTCAGATTCTTAAACATTATAATTTTTTATCAAGCACTGGTTGTTTAAAATCTAATTAGACTGCTATTTTCCAAAATGAGAGGATTGATGAATTTGGCACAGCTCATGGATGGTATTTAACCAATAACTGTGCACATCACCATTTTAAATATATACACCAATTGACTCATGATTCCACTGCTAGAAATCATACTTTAAATATCACAAAAAGAGTTCACTGCAGAATCATTTACTATAGAAAAATATGGGGAAATATAAAGAGGACTGGATACTTCATTGTTAGTGTCTTGTCATAAAGTTAAGAGCATGAGACAACTGAGAATGAGCTAGATCTATATAGACTAATATGCAAAGATCTTGAGACTGAGCAGTAAAATGCAAAATTTACATACAAAGGCATAAACACAACGTATATTTGAAATATTCTTGTATTGGCAAAGATGATTGCTTAAACAATCTCAGGCACAGAGTATAGAGACTGCATTGGGAAGGACTTGGAGACACTGGTTTAAGATGTGGTGGAGGTTTATTCTGCACTATTCCATTTTATAAATATTCTGCTTTTACTATTTATTATTATTCGACATGCCTTCAATATTTATCTAAGAAATTTAAGTATTACACAAAAATTTCATATGTAAGGTAAATAAAGTTGAATACAGAGGTTAATCAGCATATCACTAAATATTTTAACTAATACAATAAATGAATGAAATTAAATCTGATCTGAAATAAAATTAGGAAAAAGTAGTAAAAGTAAAGGAAAAAATTAGTAGCTACTATAATAGCATGAAAATGCTGATTACTTCACAATATATTGCTTATTGACTCCCTACTGTAAAGACATTCCATTTTTCCAGGTACAGTGATAAACCAGATATTATACAGTTTACATTCTTCCAGGGAAACTATTGTAAATCACATGAACATATAGTTCATTCTTCAATAATAATTACTGTAAATCCTTTAAAGACAGAAAGTTTGCATCAGATTTATGAAGATATTGAACTTTGGGAATATGGCCAAAATAATGAACTTATTCAATAGTTAATTTCCTTTTTTTTTTNCACTATTCCATTTTATAAATATTCTGCTTTTACTATTTATTATTATTCAACATAATTTCAATATTTATCTAAGAAATTTAAATATTACACAAAAATTTCATATGTAAGGTAAATAAAATTGAATACAGAGGTTAATCAGCATATCACTAAATATTTTAACTAATACAATAAATGAATGAAATTAAAGGCAACAATCTGATCTGAAATAAAATTGGGAAAAACGTGGTAAAAGTAAAGGAAAAAATTAGTAATTACTACAATAGCATGAAAATGCTGATTACTTCATAATATATTGCTTATTGACTCCCTACTGTAAAGACATTCCATCTTTCCAGGTACAGTGATAAACAAGATATTATACAGTTTACATTCTTCCAGGGAAACTATTGTAAATCACATGAACATATAGTTTATTCTTCAATAATAATTACTGTAAATCCTTTAAAGACAGAAACAGTTTGCATCAAATTTATGAAGATACTGAACTTTGGGAATCTGGCGAAAATAATGAACTTATTCAATAGTTAATTTCCTTTTTTTTTTTTTTTTCTCCAGAGTAACCTGATAACATCTGTCATCTCTGAGTTTCTCAGAGTGTAGTTTAATGGATTCAGCATGGGTGTTATGACTGTATAAAACACACTCAAAGATTTGTCAGTGGGAGAGATCTTAGCAGGTCTTGCATACATGAAAATACAGGGAACAAAGAAGCAGAAAATCACATTGATGTGGGAATCACAGGTCTAGAAATGTTTCCACCTCCCTTCCTGTCTCAAGTTCTTCAGAGAGTGCAGGATGACTCCATAGGAGACAAGTAAGAGCAGATACACTATAGCAGAGGTCAGTCTTCCATTGGCCACCACTANGTACAGTGATAAACCAGATATTATACAGTTTACATTCTTCCAGGGAAACTATTCTAAATCACATGAACATATAGTTTATTCTTCAATAATAATTACTGTAAATCCTTTAAAGATAGAAACAGTTTGCATCAGATTTATGAAGATAGTCACCTTTGGGAATCTGGCCAAAATAATGAACTTATTCAATAGTTAATTTCCCTTTTTTTTTTTCCTCCAGAGTAACCTCATAGCATCTGTCACTTCTGAGTTTCTCAGAGTGTAGTTTAATAGATTCAGCATGGGTGTTATGACTGTATAAAACACACTCAATGATTTGTCAGTGGGAAAGATCTTAGCAGGTCTTGCATACATGNTTTTTTTTTTTTTTCCTGCAGAGTAACCTCATAGCATCTGTCATCTCTGAGTTTCTCAGAGTGTAGTTTAATAGATTCAGCATGGGTGTTATGACTGTATAAAACACACTCAATGATTTGTCAGTGGGAAAGATCTTAGCAGGTCTTGCATACATGAAAATACAGGGAACAAAGAAGCAGAAAATCACATTGATGTGGGAACCACAGGTCTGGAAACCTTTCCATCTCCCTTCCTGTCTCAGGTTCTTCAGAGAGTGCAGGATGACTCCATAGGAGACAAGTAAGAGCAGAAACACTATAGCAGAGGTCAGTCTTCCATTGGCCACCATTAAGATGCCAATGACACAAGTGTCAGTACAGACGAGTTTCAATACGGGGAACATGTCACTTATAAAATGATCAATGACATTGGGGCTACAAAATGGGAGCCCATAAACAGTGCTAAGATGAATTACTGAATGCAGAAAACCTCCCATGTAGTACATTACCTGCAGCACAACACANCCACCACTAAGATGCCAATGACACAAGTGTCAGTACAGACGAGTTTCAATATGGGGAACATGTCACTTATAAAATGATCAATGACATTGGGGCTACAAAATGGGAGCCCATAAACAGTGCTAAGATGAATTACTGAATGCAGAAAACCCCCCACATAGCACATTACCTGCAGCACAACACACACCTGCTGCTTCATAATAACCAAGTAATGCAAGGGCTTACAGATGGCCACATAGTGGTCACAGGGCATGACCAACAGAATGGCAATCTCTGATCCACCAAAAAAATGCTCTGTGACTAGCTGAGTCATGCAACATTTAAAGGATATGATATTTCCCCCAAGGAACAGATCTAAAATTAAAATGGGAGAAGTGGAACAGGAATAAGTGCATCCATAAATGATAACCTAGCAAGAAAAAAGTAGATTGGTGAATTCAGGGTCATACTGACAGTTACAGTCACAGTTTCCCACAACAGTCAAAATGTAGAAGAGCAAGAATATAACAAAAACAACTTTCTGTTCCTTTGGATCCTGTGTGAAGCCCAGGAGTACAAAATATGTTACATTGTTCCTCGGTTCCATCTAGTCTGTACAGGAGCTGTAGAAGTTAGTAGTAGATAAGTCGCTAAGTCATGTCCAACTCTTGGGACCCCATAGACTATAGCCTGCCAGGCTCCTCTGTCCATGGGATTCTCCAGGCAAAAATACTGGAGTGGATTGCCATTTCAGGAGCTGAGTTTATAAGTTTGAAGCAGTTCATCTACAAAACAAGGTGGAAAAAAAATTAAATACATTGCAAGTTTCATCTTTTTTATTCATTCCATTTTAACCATGTGTATGGGCATAGCAAAAACCCTTTTCCAACAACACAAGAGAAGACTCTACACATGGACATCTCCAGATGGTCAACACTGAAATCAGATTGATTATATTCTTTGCAGCCAAAGATGGAGAAGCTCTATGCAGTCACCAAAAACAAGACTAGAGCTGACTGTCGCTCAGATCATGAA
>SJYH01008634.1:3748-19221 GCA_006408735.1 Sylvicapra grimmia | reverse complement strand
ATCAAGAGGCTTTTTAGTTCCTCTTCACTTTCTGCCTTAAGGGTAGTGTCATCTGCATATCTGAGCTTATTGATATTTCTCCCAGCAATCTTGATTCCAGCTTGTGCTTCTTCCAGCCCAGCGTTTCCCATGATGTACTCTGCATAGAAGTTAAATAACCGGGGTAACAATATACAGCCTTGACGTACACATTTACCTATTTGGAACCAGTATGTTCCATGTCCAGTTCTAACTGTTGCCTCCTGACCTGGATATACGTTTCTCAAGAGCCAGGTCAGGTGGTCTGGTATTCCCATCTCTCTCAGAATTTTCCACAGTGTATTGTGATCTACACAGTCAAAGGCTTTGGCATAGTCAATAAAGCAGAAGTAGATGTTTTGTTGGAACTCTCTTGCTTTTTCCATGATCCAGCAGATGTTGACAGTTTGATCTCTGGTTCCTCTGCCTTTTCTAAAACCAGTTTGAACATCTGGAAGTTCACGGTTCATGTATTGCTGAAGTCTGGCTTGGAGAATTTTGAGCATTACTTTACTAGTGTGTGAAATGAGTGCAGTTGTGTGGTAGTTTGAGCATTATTTGGCCTTGCCTTTCTTTGGGATTGGAATGAAAACTGACCTTTTCCAGTCCTGTGGCCACTGCTGAGTTTTCCAAATTTGCTGGCATATTGAGTGCAGCACTTTCACAGCATCATCTTTCAGGATTTGAAATAGCTCAACTGGAATTCCATCACCTCACTAGCTTTGTTCATAGTGCTGTTTTCTAAGGCCCACTTGACTTCACATTCCAGGATATCTGGCTCTAGGTGAGTGATCACACCATCCTGATTATCTGGGTCATGAAGATCTTGTTTCTACAGTTCTTCTGTGTATTCTTGCCACCTCTTCTTAGCATCTTCTCCTTCTGTTAGGTCCATACCATTCCTGTCTTTTTTTTTGAGCCCACCTTTGCATGAAATGTTCCCCTGGTATCACTAATTTTCTTGAAGAGATCTCTAGTCTTTCCCATTCTGTTGTTTTCCTCTATCTCTTTGCATTGATCACTGAAGAAGGCTTTCTTATCTCTCCTTGCTATTCTTTGGAACTCTGCATTCAGATGCTTATATCTTTCCTTTTCTCCTTTGTTTTTCACTTCTCTTCTTTTCACAGCTATCTGTAAGGCCTCCCCAGACAGCCATTTTGCTTTTTTTCATTTCTTTTCCATGGGGATGATTTTGATCCCTGTCTCCTGTACAATGTCAGGAACCTCTGTCCATAGTTCATCAGGCACTCTGTCTATCAGATCTACTCCCTTAAATCTATTTCTCACTTCCACTGTATAATCATAAGGGATATGATTTAGGTCATACCTGAATGGCCTAGTGGTTTTCCATACTTTCTTCAATTTAAATCTGAATTTGGCAATAAGTAGTTCATGATCAGAGCCACAGTCAGCTCCCAGTCTTGTTTTTGCTGACTGTATAGAGCTTCTCCATCTTTGGCTGCATAGAATATAATCAATCTGATTTTGGTGTTGACCATCTGGTAATGTCCATGTGTAGAGTCTTCCCTTGTGTTGTTGGAAGATGGTGTTTGCTATGACCAATGCATTCTCTTGGCAAAATTCTATTAGCCTTTGCCCTGCTTCATTCCGTATTACAAGGCCAAATTTGCCTGTTACCCTAGATGTCTCTTGACTTCCTACTTTTGCATTCCAATCCCCTATAATGAAAAGGACAGTTTTTTGGGGTGTTAGTTCTAAAAGGTCTTTTAGGTCTTCATAGAATCTTTCCGCTTCAGTTTCTTCAGTGTTACCTGTTGGGGCATAGACTTGGATTACTGTGATATTGAATGGTTTGCCTTGGAAACGAACAGAGATCATTCTGTCGTTTTTGAGATTGCTTCCAAGTACTGCATTTCGGACTCTTTTGTTGATCATTAATGTTACTCCATTTCTTCTAAAGGATTCCTGCCCACAGTAGTAGATATAATGGTCATCTGAGTTAAATTCACCCAATCCAGTCCATTTTAGTTTGATGATTCCTAGAGTGTCAAAGTTCACTCTTGCCATCTCCTGTTTGACCACTTCTAATTTGCCTTGATTCATGGACCTAACATCATAGGTTCCTATGCACTATTGCTCTTTATAGCATCGGACCTTCCTTCTATCACCAGTCACATCCACAACTGGGTATTGTTTTTGCTTTGGCTCCATCCCTTCATTCTTTCTGGAATTATTTCTCCACTGATCTCCAGTAGCATATTGGGCACCTACTAATCTGGGAAGTTCCTCTTTCAGTATCCTATCATTTTGCCTTTTCATACTATTCATGGGGTTCTAAAGGCAGGAATACTGAAGTGGTTTGCCATTCCCTTCTCCAGTGGACCACATTCTGTCAGATCTCTCCACCATGACCTGCCCGTTTTGAGTGGCCCCACATGGCATGGCTTAGTTTCATTGAGTTAGACAAGGCTGTTCCATGTGATTAGATTGACTAGTTTTCTGTGGACCTTGATGTCCAAGGAGTGGTGGTTGCATGGGCCCAGGAGGGCCGAGAAGAGCTACTCCACTTTCAAGGTCGGGGGGGGCTGCGGTGAGGAGATACCCCTCATCCAAGGTGACGAGCAGTGGCTGCGGTTTGCTGGAGCAGCCGTGAAGAGATACCCCACGTCCATGGTAAGGGAAACCCAAGTAAGACAGTAGGTGCTGTGAGAGGGCATCAGAGGGCAGACACACTGAAACGTGTCATTAGTTTTGCTTAATTTTTAAGTTTATAAAAATGGGAAGAAATTTTACATTTCTTCTGTAGTTTTCTTTGTTATCTCAAAATTGCTTGTGACTTCCATCAATTTTGCTGTGTGTACTTGCAGTTCTTTTTTTCCCTGATGTATGCTGCTACTAAATCACTTCAGTTGTGTCTGACTCTGTGTGACCCCATGGACTGCAGCCACCCAGGTTCCTCCATCCATGGGATTTTCCAGGCAAGATTACTGGAGTGGGTTGCCATTGCCTTCTCCTGTAACTGCATAGTGATACACCAATTCAACTTACTGCTATAGGGGAAAAACACCATTTAGTGAGACATGAAGACGAAGCACAAACCCGACTAAGGGCACACACGCTGTGGACCACAGCACAACTATGACCAGAGCAAGTGGGGGGATGGGGGAGGGGAAATGGATAGGTAAACTACAGCCTTGGAGACGGGTGTGGGGGGAGCATCTGGATTGACGACGACTAAGCAGACAACAGGATGAGACAGGAAATCAAAACCAGTGATGAAAGCAGACACACCATCAGAGAACTCCAACAGCAAGGAAAACATATAGAACTGTTCTTTAACAAATATTCGGAAAGAAATCAAGCATGAAACCACAGAGAACTTGTCAAAGAATTTTAAATATCAACTAATTAGCCAATGATGTAAATTATAAAAACTGTGTCAAAAGACCACAGAATGGACTAGATGCCACTTCACAGGCCACTCAAATGATTCATGGTTAATTTAATTATAAGCTGACTAACAATGCAGCTAACATGAAATGGGTGGTAACAGAAAAAAGTGATAATACAAGTCCAGTTATAGGATCCTATTATATGACTGTATCAGAATGTTCTCATCCCTTTTCCTGTTAATGGACACTTTACTTGTTTCTAGTGCTTCTAGCTTTCCACTCTTATATCCAGTGCTGCTATAAATCCATGAACCTGCCTCTTGATGCGTATGTTTGAAAGTTTCTCTTGGGAACATACCTGGAAGAGAGTGGCTGCATTATAGGGGATGTAGATGTTCAACTTTTACATGATAATTTAATATTCTTCCCCCAAAGTGTTTGTATCAACTTATAGTCCCACCAGAGTGTGTAAGAGTTGCCATTGGTACAAATTCTTGCTATCATTTGAATTTTCCAGAACTTTACATTTTGACCAAATTGGTGAGTGCAAAATGGTATGTCACTGTGATTACTAGGAGTTTGTCAAATTCAGATTCAATGGCCTTAAGCTGAGTCACTGAATGGGGCAAAGGGATAGTATTCCAGACAGAGGAACTACTTAAGAAAGTTTCTTTTTCTATTTGGTCCACTATAACAAAATACCACAGACTGGGTGGCTTATAAACAAACAAATCTATTTCTTATGAAATTAGAGTGCCAGCATGATTATATGAGTGCCCTTTTCCAGGTCACAGATTTCTTGTATCCTCACAAGATGGAAGGGACTAGGGTCCCTGGGGATCTCTTCTTGTAAGAGCACTAATCCCACTTATAAGCGCTCCACTCTCATGACATAATCGTCTCCTAAATTTCCCACTTCCTAATACCATCATATTGGACATAAGTATTTCAACATATGAATTTTGAGGGGACATAAACATTCAAATCATAGCAGAAAGAATTCTCAGTCAGGTAAGAAGTTAATACACTTAATGAACAGAAAATGTCACCACAGGTGGAACACAATGAGTTTACTGTTACTCAATTTAGCTAACCTCTCAGTACCTCACATCTTACCTGACTTGATCTGTGAAATCTGCCAGGGTCCACCTGCCAGTCCTGATCTCTTCCAGCAAGCTCTGAATGATGGCATTATATAATATGGTGAAATTGTGTTTTAAGTTTAATCAAGTTGATTCACACTGGGTCTTATGCTTCATATCTTTTATCAGATAGGTTTAACATTTGGATGAACTTCCAGAAGTCTATTTCAAAATATGTTTCTTATCATCCCATCACTGGCTTCTTGTCAATTCCTCTTTGATTATCAAACAACATTAAAATTGATTTTTGAAGCACATGTGGACTCTCATATGGAGTCCTGAAAGATGGGTGAGAATGAATTTTCAGGAATTTATTTTAGAACTTTCTTTGGCCAAGGAAGGTTACAGACCCTGTTAACTCAGTAGCTGTGAATTATGGTTATGTTTATTCTTTGGAAAATTTAACTGCTGGTTGAGTAAGTGTGATTCTAAATGTGATTTCACCCCTCCCACTGTCTTGTTGGAGCTTCTCCTTTGCCCTTGGATGTGGGGTGTTTTTTTTTTTTTGGTTAGACTCAACATTCTCCTGTTGATGGTCGTTCAGCAAAGAGTTGCAATTTTGGAGTTCTTATTCCCTTTTGTATAGCTCTTCTGTGTATTCTTGCCACCTCTTCTTAATATATTCTGCTTTTGTTAAGTCTATACCATTTCTGTCCTTTATTGTGCCGATCTTTGCATGAGATGTTCCCTTGGTATCTAATTTTCTTTGAAGAGATCTCTAGTCTTTCCCATTCTATTGTTTTCCTCTGTTTCTTTGCATTGATCACTTAGGCAGGCTTTCTTTTCTCTCCTTTCCATTCGTTGGAACTCTGTATTCAGATGGGTGCATATTTTCTTTTCTCCTTTGATGATTCTCATGATGGCCCTCAATGAACCACACCAACTGGTATTTGTGCCCTTGTACAATCCCTGCCACATGGCTCTCTGGCTGGTACTAACCAGTAGAATGTTGTGTCAGTTCCAGACCCAATCTTTATATATACATATATATATATTCAGCACTTATTTTTTCCTATATTTATCCCTATGTGGGACTTCCCTCATAGCTCAGATAGTAAAGAATCTGCCTGCAGTGCAGGAGACCTGGGTTCCATCCCTGAGTCAGAAAGATCCCTTGGAGAAGGAAATGGCAACCCACTACAGGATCCTTGCCTGGAAAATCCCATTGACAGAGGAGCCTGGTGAGCTGCAGTCCATAGGGTCACAAAGAGTTGGGCACGACTGATCAGTTAACACTTATTGGTATGTAATTGACATATAACATGTGCAAGTTTAAGGTGTACAACATGATGATTTAATATATGCATATACTGTGAAATGATTACCATGAAATAAGGCTAGTTAACACAGCCATAACCTCACATAGTTACCTTTTTGTGTGTGTGGTGAGGACTTTTAAGATTTAACCTCTGAGCAAGTTTCAAGTATACTATGCAGTATTATTGACCATAGTTACCATGCTATATATTAGATACCAATAAATTGTTCATCTTACAACTGGAAGTTTGTACCCTTTGACCACCTTTACTCATGTCTTCCTCTTGTCCTCTCCAAAAACCACCAATCTAGCCTCTGTTTCTATGAGTCTTTTTTTTTTTTTCTTGTTTTAGATTCCACACATAAATGAGATCATAAGATATTCGTCCTTCTCTGTGTGACTTCATTAAGTATAATGTCCTCCAAGTCCATTCATATTATCACAAAGAGCAAGATTGCCTTCTTTTTATTGTTTAATAATATTGCACTTTGTGTGCATATGCATGCACACACACACATACACATACACACTAGTGTTTCTTTACCATTCATCTGTCAATGGACACTTAAGTTGTTTCCATGTCTTGGCTATTGTGAATATTACTGCAGTGAATATGGAGGTACAGATATCTCTTCAAGATAGTAATTTCTTTTCCTTCAGATATATACACAGGAGTGGGATGGCTGGATCATATGGTAGTTCTAGTGTTAATTTTTTAAGCAACCTTCACACTGTTTTCCAGAGTAGTTGTACTAATTTACATTTCCATCAGCAGTGTACAAAGATTCCCTTTTCTCCACATCTTTGCCAGCGTTTGTTATGACTTGTCTTTTTATAGTAGACATTCTAACAGATTTGAGATGATATCTTATTGTGGTTTTAATATACATTTCCTTAATAATTAGTAATGTTGAACATCTTTTCATGTATTGATTGGCCATTTGTATGTATTTTTTGGAAAAATGTCTATTCAGATTCTTTGCCCATTTTAAAATATTATTTGTTTTATTGCTGTTAAGTTTTATGAGTTCCTTATATATTTTGGATATTAACTGCTTATCCCATTGATGGCTTGCAAGTATGTTCTCCCACTCTGCATGTTGCCTTTTCGTTTTGTTGCTTGCCTTCTTTGCTGTGCAGAAGCCTTTTAGTTTGTCATATCCCACTTGTTTATTTTTGCTTGGTTGTTTGTGCTTTCAGTGTGACATCCAAAAAAGGCGTTGCCAAAACCAACAGCAAGATTTCTCCTTATCTTTTTTATAGGTGTTTTGCAGTTTTAAGTCTTATATTTAACTCTTTAATCCATTTTGGGCTAACTTCTGTGAGTGGCTTAAAATAGGAGACCAGTTTCTTTCTTCTATATGTGATTATCCTCTTTTCTCACTCATTGAAGACATTGGTCTTGCCTCAGTAATATTCTTGGCTCCTGTGTCAAATATAAACTGCCTGTATATGCGTGGATTTGTTTCTGAGCTCTCGGTTCTGCTCCACTGGTCTGTCATAGTTTTGTAGTGCGCTTTGAAGCGGGGAATTATGATGCCTCTAGCTTTGTTCTTCTTTATCAGAATTGCTTTGGCTCTTTGGGGTCATTTCTGGTTTTGTAGGCATTTTAGAATGACTTTTCTATTTCTGTGAAAACATGCCATTGCAATATTGATGGAAATTGCATTGAATCAATAGATAGCTTTGGGTATTATAAACCTTTTAACAATGCTAATTCTGATCTATGAACATGGGGCATCTCTCCATTTGTTTGTTTTCTTTAATTTCTTTAATCAGATTCTTACAGTTTTCAGTGTACAGGTCTTTACCTACTTGGTTAAATTTATTCCTAAGTATTTCCTAAGTNGAAGGAACCACAGTGAGTTGGGTAGGAGGGGCAGAGATATGGTATAGTTAATACCAAGAACTCCCTGAGCAGGCAACCAACAAAGAGGAGAATAATTACAACTGCAGAGGTTCTCCCAAAGAAGAAAGGTGTCCAAGCTCTACATCAGGCTCCTCAGCCTGAGGGTTCTGTACCAGGAAGACAAGCCTCTAGAACATTTGACTTTGAAGGCCAGAGGGCTTAGTTTCAGGAGAGCCAGAGGCTTGGGGGAAATAGAGACTCCTCCCTTAAAGGGCACACACAAAACCTAACATGTTCCACGACCCAGGGAATAAGCAATAATTTTGGAAAAGCCTAGGTCAGACCTACCTGTTGACCTTTGGAAAGCCTCCCAGAGAGGCAGGAGACAATTGGAGCTCACCCAGGGGACACAGATATTGGAAGCAGCCATTTTGGGCAACTTGTTCTACTGCAAGGACACTGGTACTGGCAAATACCATTGTGGAATCTTTCTAGCTTATTAACACTGGGACCTACCAGCCTGTTGGCACCAGTACTCAGTCAACTCAAGACAAGCAGCTGGCCAGGTGGTGACACAGCCTTACCCACCAGCAAGCTGGCTGACTTAAGATCCTTGAACCTTGAACCATCCCAAGATTAGGCACCCTTGGAACCTCCCCCACAAGATTAGGCAGGCCTTGGAACCTCCCCCACACCTTCAGGGCCCTGCAGCTAGCCTTTGATTCCCTTTCCTACCTAGCAGCATTCTTGCCTGGAGCATTCCATGGACAGAGAAGCCTAGTGGGCTACAGTCCATGGGGTCACAACAAGGTGACTGAGCACACACACACACCCCTGCATACCAGCAGGCCAACACCAACTCCTTGACCCAACAGTTCTGTAGCCAGACACCACAGGATACTATACATAGAAGTTCCTAAAGACACCACCAAAAAATACTACCTGAACTAATCAATAAATTAGGATACAAAATTAATAAGCATCAATCTGTTGTGCTTCTATATACTAACAGTGAACTGTGAGAAAGAGAAATTTACTAGTGCAGCAAAATGAATAAAATATCTAAGAGTAAATCTAGCCAAGGAGGTAAAAGACTTATATTTGGAAAACTGGATTAATAGGCAAGTTTGGCCTTGGAGTCCAAAATGAAGCAGATCAAAGGCTAACAGAGTTTTGCCAAGAGAACACCTTGGTCATAGCACACACACTCTTACAACAACACAAGAAAAGACTCTACACGTGGATATCACCAGATGATGAATACCGAAATTGGATTGATTATATTCTTTGCAGCTGAAGATGGAGAAGCTCTATATAGTCATCAAAAACAGGAGCATGAGCTGACTGTGGCTCAGATCAGGACCTCCTTATTGTCAAATTTGGGCTTAAATTGAAGAAAGTAGGGGAAACCATTAGACCTTTCAGTTATGATGTAAATCAAATCCCTTAAGGTTATATGGTGAAAGTGAAATATAGATTCAAGGGATTATATCTGATAGAGTGCCTGAAGAATTCTGGCCTGAGATTCATGACATTGTACAGGAGCCTGTGATCAAAACTCTTCAAGAAAAAGAATGCAAATAGGAAAAACGGTTGTCTGAGGAGGCCTTACAAATAGCTAAGTAAAGAGAAGAAGCAAAAGGAAAAGGAGAAAAGGAAAGATATATCCATCTGAATGCAGACATTGAAATAGTAGCAAGGAGAAAAGAAAGCCTTTTTAAGTGATCAATGCAAAGAAATAGAGAAAGACTAGAGGTCTCTTCAAGAAAAATAGAGATATCAAGGGAATATTTCATGCAAAGATGGGCACAATTAATGACAGAAATGGTATGGACCAAACAAAAGCAGAAGATATTAAGATGAGGTGGCAAGAATACACAGAAGAATTATACAAAAGATATCTTAATGACCCAGATAATCATGATGGTGTGATCACTCACCTAGAGCCAGACATTTTGGAGTGCAAAGGCCAGTGGGCCTTAGGAACCATCACTATGAAAAAAGCTAGTGGAGGTGACAGAATTCCAGCTGAGCTATTTCAAATCCTAAAAGATGATGCTGTGAAAGTGCTACACTTAATATGCCAGCCAATTTGGAAAAACTCAGCAGTGGCCACAGGACTGGAAAGGGTCAGTTTTCATTCCAATCCCAAAGAAAGGCAAAGCAAAAGAATGCTCAAACTATGGCACAGTTGCACTCATCTCACATGTTAGCAAAGTAATGGTCAAAATTATCCAGTTCAGTTCAGTTTAGTTCAGTCGTTCAGTTGTGTCCGACTACTTGCAAACCCATGAACCACAGCACGCCAGGCCTCCCTGTTCATCATCAACTCCCGGAGTCCATCCAAACCCATGTCCATTGACTCGGTGATGTC
Organism: Sylvicapra grimmia; assembly: GCA_006408735.1. Lineage (NCBI taxonomy): Eukaryota > Metazoa > Chordata > Mammalia > Artiodactyla > Bovidae > Sylvicapra > Sylvicapra grimmia. The sequence continues at coordinate 9,227 of SJYH01008634.1, read as the reverse complement.
ATCCAACCATCTCATCCTCTGTCGTCCCCTTCTCCTCCTGCTCTCAATCATTCCCAAAACAAGGGTCTTTTCAAATGAGTCAGCACTTCGCATCAGGTGGCCAAGTATTGGAGCTTCAGCTTCAACATCATTCCTTCCAATGAACACCCAGGACTGATCTCCTTTAGGATGGACTGACTGGATCTCTGTGCAGTCCAAGGGACTCTCAAAGTCTTCTCCAACATCAGAGTTCAAAAGCATCAATTCTTCAGCGTTCAGCTTTCTTTATAGTACAACTCTCACATCCATACATGACTGCTGGAAAAACAATAGCCTTGACTAGACAGACCTTTGTTGGCAAAGTAATGTCTCTGCTTTTGAATATGCTCTCTAGGTTGGTCATAATTTTCCTTACCTTGAGTAAGTGTATTTTAATTTCATGGCCGCAGTCACCATCTGAAGTGATTTTGGAGCCCAGAAAAATTAAGTCAGCCACTGTTTCCCCATCTATTTGCCATGAAGTGATGGGAACGGATGCCATAATCTTAGTTTTCTGAATGTTGAGTTTTAAGCCAACTTTTTCACTCTCCTCTTTCACCTTCATCAAGATGCTCTTTAGTTCATCACTTTCTGCCATAAGGGTGGTGTCATCTGTATATCTGAGGTTATTGATATTTCTCCCAACATTCTTGATTCCAGCTTGTGATTCTTCCCGTCCAGCATTTCTCACGATGTACTCTGCATATAAGTTAAATACGTAGGGTGACAATATACGTCCTTAACATACTCCTTTTCTTATTTGGAACCAGTGTGCTGTTCCATGTCCAGTTCTAACTGTTGCTTCCTGACCTGCATATAGGTTTCTCAAGAGGCAGGTCAGGTGGTCTGGTATTCCTATCTCTTTCAGAATTTTCCATAATTTATTGTGATCCACACAGTCAAAGGCTTTGGCGTAGTCAATAAAGCAGAAGTAGATGTTTTTCTGGAACTCTCTTGCTTTTTCAATGATCCAGCAGATGTTGGCAATTTGATCTCTGGTTCCTCTGCCTTTTCTAAAACCAGCTTGAACATCTGGCAGTTCACAGTTCATGTACTGCTGAAGCCTGGCTTGGAGAATCTTGAGCATTATTTTACTAGCGTGCGAGAGAAGTACAATTGTGCAGTAGTTTGAGGATTCTTAGACATTGCTTTTCTTTGGAACTGGAATGAAAACTGACCTTTTCCAGTCATGTGGCCACTGCTGAGTTTTCCAAATATGCTGGCATATTGAGTGCAGCACTTTCACAGCATCATCTTTCAGGATTTGAAACAGCTCAACTGGAATTCCATCACCTCCACTAGCTTTGTTCATAGTGATGTTTTCTAAGGCCCACTTGACTTCACATACCAGGATGTCTGGCTCTAAGTGAGTGATCACATCATCCTGATTATCTGGGTCATGAAGATCTTGTTTCTACAGTTCTTCTGTGTATTGTTGCCACCTCTTCTTAATATCTTCTGCTTCTGTTAAGTCCATACCATTTCTGTCCTTTACTGAGGCCATCTTTGCATGAAATTTTCCCTTGGTATCTCTAATTTTTCTGAAGAGATCTCTCATCTTTCCCATTCTGTTCTTTTCCTCTATTTCTTTGCATTGATCACTGAGGAAGGCTTTCTGATCTCTCCTTGCTATTCTTTGGAACTCTGCATTCAGATGCTTATATCTTTCCTTTTCTCCTTTGCTTTTCACTTCTCTTCTTTTCATAGCTATTTGTAAGGCCTCCTCAGACAGCCCTTTTGCTTTTTTGCATTTCTTTTTCTTGCAGATGGTCTCGATTCCTGTCTCCTGTACAATGTCACAAAATGACAGAATGATCTTTGTTCGTTTCCAAGACAAACCATTCAATATCACAGTAGTCCAAGTCTATGCCCCAACCAGTAACACTGAAGAAGATGAAGTTGAACAGTTCTATGAACACCTACAAGATCTTCTAGAGCTAACACCCAAAAAAAGATGTCCCTTTCATTATAGCGGACTGGAATGCAAAACTAGGACGTTAAGAAACACCTGGAGTAACAGGCAAATTTGGCCTTGGAATATGGAATGAAGCAGGGCAAAGGCTAATAGAGTACTGCCAAGAGAACGAATTGGTCATAGCAAACACCTATTTCCAACAACACAAGGGAAGACTCTACACATGGACATTACCAGATGGTCAACACTGAAATCAGATTGATTATATTCTTTTCAGCCAAAGATGAAGAAGTTCTATACAGTCAGCAAAAACAAGACCGGGAGCTGACTGTGGCTCAGATCATGAACTCCTAATTGCCAAATTCAGACTTAAATTGAAGAAAGTAGGGAAAACCGCTAGACCATCCAGGTATGACCTAAACCAAATCCCTTATGATTATACAGTGGAAGTGAGAAATAGATTTAAGGGACTAGATCTGATAGACAGAGTGCCTGATGAACTATGGTCTGAGGTTCATGACATTATACAGGAGACAGGAATCAAGACCATCCCCAAAATTCTCCAAGCTCAGCCTAAATAATACGTGAACCAAGAACTTCCAGATGTTCAAACTGGATTTTGAAAAAGCTGAGGAACCAAAATCAAATTGCCAACATCTGTTGATCACAGAAAAAGCAAGAGGATTCCATATAAAACATTTACTTCCGCTTCATTGACTGCAATAAAGCCTTGGACTGTGTGGATCATGATAAACTGTGGAAAACTCTTAAAGAGATGGAAAGACCAGACCACCTTACCTGCTTCCTGAGAAATCCATATGTGGGTCAAGAAGCAGCAGTTAGAATCAGACAGTGAAAATGAACTGCTTCCAAATTGTGAAAGGAGTACATCAAAGCTGTATATTGTCACTTTGCTTATTTAACTTATATGCAGAGTGCATCATGAGAAATGCTGGGCTGAATGAAGCACAGGCCAGAATCAAGATTGGTGGGAGAAATATCAATAACCTCAGATATGCTGATGACACCACACTTATGGCAGAAAGCAAAGAGGAACTAAAAAGCCTCTTGATGAAAGTGAAAGAGGAGAGGGAAAAAGTTGGTTTATAACACAACATTCAGAAAACTAAGATCATGGCACCTGGTCCCATCAGTGTATGGCAAATAGATGGGAAAATGAAACAGTGAGAGATTTTATTTTATTGGGTTTCAAAATCACTGCAGATGGTGACTGAAACCATGATATTAAAATATGCTTGCTCCTTGGAGCAAAGCTATGACCATCCCAGTTCATTTCAGTTCAGTTGCTCAGTCATGTCTGCAATCCCATGAACTGCAGCACACCAGGCCTCCCTATCCATCACCAACTCCCAGAGTTCACTCAGACTCATGTCCATCAAGCTAGTGATGCCATCCAGCCATCTCATCCTCTGTCGTCCCCTTCTCCTCCTGCCCCCAATCCCTCCCAGTGTCAGAGTCTTTTCCAATGAGTCAACTCTTCTCATGAGGTGGCCAAAGTATTGGAGTTTCCACTTTAGCATCAGTCCTTCCAATGAACACCAAGGACTGGTCTCTTTTAGAGTGGACTGGTTGGATCTCCCTGAAGTCTAATCCCAGACAGCATATTAAAAAGCAGAGACATTTCTTTGCCAACAAAGGTCCATCTAGTCAAAGCTATGGGCTTTACTGTAGTCATGTATGGATGTGAGAGTTTGGACCATAAAGAAAGCTGAATCCCGAAGAATTAAAGCTTTTGTACTGTGATGTTGGAGAAGATTCTTGAGAGTCCCTTGGACTGCAAGGAGATCAAACCAGTCAATCCTAAAGGAAATCAGTCCTGAATATTCATTGGAAAGAGTGATACTGAAGGGAAACTCTAATACTTTGGCCACCTGATCTGAAGAACTGATTCTTTGGAAAAGACACTGATGCTGGGAAAGATTGAAGGCAGGAACAGAAGGTGACAACAGAGGATGAGATTGTTGGATGGCACACTGACTCGATGGACATGAGTTTGAGCAAGCTCCAGTAGTTGGTGATGGATAGGGAAGCCTGGTGTGCTGCAGTCCATGAGGTTGTAAAGAGCGGACACCACTGAATAACTGAACTGAACAACTGAACTGAACTTAGAAAACTTTAAGACATTGATTAAAGAAATTGACAATGACACAAACAGATGGAAAGATATACTGTGATCATGGATTGAAAGAATAAATATCATTAAAATCACCACACTGCCTATGGCAAGCTACAGGATCAATGCAATCCCTATCATAACATCAATGGCATTTTTCATAAACCTAGAACAAATAATCTTTCATCTACTTTTATAAGCAAAATGACCTCATGTTGCCCTATATACATCCAGAACCCACAGGTATAAAACCAAAAAATATGGAATTTCCTGGTGGTCCAGGGTCCAGTGGTTAACTCTTGGTGCTTTCAGTACCATGGACAGGGTTTGCTCCCTGGTCAGAGAACTAAGGTCCCAAAAGCAGTGTGGTATAGCCAAAAAAAAAGAAGAAACCTACAAAATATAAGAAAAAGTAGATATAAAAATTTAAATATATTTTAAGTAAAAACAAAACATAATATACAAATGCATTTAATTTTGAAATGTTAAAACATTAAAATAAAAAATGTTTTGGCAGTGGCATAGATGGTCATTCAGATCTTGGCTGTGGAGTCAGATGGCCCTCACATCAAATTCCTGCTTAACTGTAAATGTGGGTAGGTCATTTCAGCATTTTGTGACCTTAGTTTGTTAATCTGCCAAATAGGGTAGTAAATGACAAAAACAGTACAGTTTAGTAACTAGTGCAGTGTCCTTTATTTCAGGGAAAACAACCTATGAGTTAGGGATGCACAGTGCCTCATAAGCAGTGGAGCACTCTTCTGGAAGGATTTTAGCAAAAACGGATGTTACAGAGCATTAGGAGAGGCAATGCAGAAACAGGGCATGATTGACTAGGAGGTCAAGGATTTCCTGATAAGGCTAGTAGGTCTATTTTCTAGGGTAAGATGATCTAGCTAAAGTTGAGTTGGAGTATTACAATTAATGTATGTTAGGTTTCCTAGACAGTGAGGTGTTTCCTGTGAGTGTGGACTGACATGGGTTTAGATTTGCATGTGAGCCATTTGGGCTGCCTCCATTTTGTGAGTCCTGATATATAAATTTCCTTTATCAGAGGGAAATGGTACATGTCTCTTCTTTCAGACTACTTATGAGAACAAAATAGCCATAACCATTCTGATTACTTTAAAGCTATAAGAATAAATGATATTAACAGGAAAACCTATAGGAATTTTCATTTTTATTAGATTATCAGCACTTAGCCAAACTAGTGTCTTAAAGGTTGCAAGTTAGTCAACCTACCCTCTCTCTGAATCCTGGTTTATATCTGCAAGAATGTTGACTAACGGTGGCCCATCTATGGCAGTCAAGTTATGGTTTCAGGAGTTCATCATTCACTTCCATTTACTGTTATTGACCTGTCTCCCTCCCACAGTCTTTGATATGTATCCTTTCCAGTGTCTCTCAGACAC
>SJYH01008633.1:3144-21509 GCA_006408735.1 Sylvicapra grimmia | reverse complement strand
TTTTGCATCTATGTTCATCAGTGATATTGGCCTGTAGTTTTCTTTTTTGGTGACATCTTTGTCAGGTTTTGGTATTAGGGTGATGGTGGCCTCATAGAATGAGTTTGGAAGTTTACCTTCCTCTGCAATTTTCTGGAAGAGTCTCAGTAGGATAGGTGTTAGCTCTTCTCGAAATTTTTGGTAGAATTCAGCTGTGAAGCCGTCTGGTCCTGGGCTTTCCATTAAAATTTTAAAAGCTAAAAGCCAATGATTGTCTTAAATTTTCTAGTCACCATCCTAAAATATCCTTATGTGAATGTATTTTAGAATGGAATGGAAGTAAAGTCAAAGAACTTGTTCTGTTATTCAAAATGTCATTTGTGAGACTTTATGGCATATGGGGCTTCCCAGATGTCTCAGTTGTAAAGAATCTGCCTGTCAATGAAGGAGATGCAGGAAATATGGGTTTGATCCCTGGGTCAGAAATTCCCCCTGGAGGAGGATATTACAACCCTCTCCAAATTTTTGCTCAGAGAAATCCATGAAAAGAGGAGTCTGGCAGGATATAGTCTATAAAGTTGCAAAGAGTCAAATATGACTGAGCTCACACACATGCATGGCATATTAGGAAAAATTCTCATGGTGGAAAAATACTGCAAAGAATTATTTTAGATAACAGACTTATAGGTTTCTAATCCTAGCATATTTTATCATTTTATCAAACTCTTTTGGAACTGTTGCTTATAAAAAGCAGCTTGATCAAAGCACTGTCTGAAAAGTAAAGTCTAACAAAAATAGGGAATCAATGGATTGTGATGTAACATATTATCTAATTAATCCATCTGCATTCATATGGCATATATTTGTTACATTATCTAAAGACTGATATGATTTACATATTGGTCCATTTTATTGGATCTAATGTAAGTGAAATGAAGAAGAAAGAAAATTTGAGCCCATTAATTGATAGCCAAAATAGAATTGCAGCAAACGACATCTAGATAATATCTGGCTTTCATGTCTGGAATTACAGAGGTTAAAGAAGAAATTATGGGAATTTTTTTAGGGAATTCATAACTCAAATAAAAGTTTGGATATGGTATGTAAAGATTCTACTACAATGAAAATTTTCAGAAATAGAAAGCAACATATCAAAAGGCTCTGATATATTCTAACCAGTCGACTTCAGTCTTCATCACTAACTTTCCTTTTTTCCACAATACATCCCTCTGACATATCACTGATCTTGATGGAAAATATCTTCTTCAAGTGCAGTATTATCAGTGACAGTGGATAATGTGTCAATATTATAGTAGGGTTTCCATTCTATAATCCCTTTCTTCAACCTTGAATTTAAATTCTTAACAATAAATGCTGCATGATGATAGACTCGGTTACCTATATAACACAAAGAAGAGAGAGAGCCATAGTGGTCATAGGCCGTATAACCACATTTGATAGAAAGAGAGCAGTACTAATGTTCAATAAACCAATACATAAGAGGGTTTCTGTTTAAGCTGGAAGGAGTGATGTTTAACCTCACTGGAAATCTCTCTCCCTAGTTAGAAGCATGCTCTGGACCAGGTAGTGATGCCACTCTAAATGGTACTCATCCCTCTCCCTTTCTAGCCCTCAGATCCCCCTGTTTAAAATGGGAACTTCAGCCAGGTTACCTTAAGGTCCTTTCCAGATGATACAACCTGCCTCTATAAAATATGACTCTACTTCTGTGTAAAGACATCCCTATTATTGGATCAGATTTGAAAATGGAAGAAAAATGAGTCACTTCAGCACTTCATGTTCACAAAAAGAATTGTGCGCCCTGTTATTCAAATTCAGAATCTCATAGATTCCTCATAGAAGTAGATATTCAACTTTACTAGTGCTCAGGTAAATAAAACTGAAACAAAAAGTAAAGTCATACTGTATCATCTACAGAATGGCAGAATACAAGCAATTGAAATATCAACTACTGGTGAAGTTGTGAAGCACCATGGCCTTCACATATTGATAGTAGATGGAAAATTGCCACTGCGCTTGGTAAAACTCCATGGCTGAGTCTTCTATAGCTGGCTGTACAAGTGTTCTAGGACTAAAAATACCATATGTCCAAGAGGGAAGAATGAATATCTTTACTAAAAGACATGTACAGAAATATTCACCATTGTAGTATTTGAAATGCTATAACACTGCAAATAACTAAAATTTTCCCCAGTACATTACTATAGAACTTGACAAGCTTTTCTTTAATGTATATTTTAAGGTTCATAGNATGGAAAATTGCCACTGCGCTTGGTAAAACTCCATGGCTGAGTCTTCTATAGCTGGCTGTACAAGTGTTCTAGGACTAAAAATACCATATGTCCAAGAGGGAAGAATGAATATCTTTACTAAAAGACATGTACAGAAATATTCACCATTGTAGTATTTGAAATGCTATAACACTGCAAATAACTAAAATTTTCCCCAGTACATTACTATAGAACTTGACAAGCTTTTCTTTAATGTATATTTTAAGGTTCATAGGTCATAAAATCTTAGCCACACCTGAACAGTTTTTCACTATATCCCAAAAGCAACCATGTGTAATACACATATAAATGGTATGTCTCAGCTTAGGTAAAATGTCATGGATCAGGTTTACTGACTCCTGCTCTGGATTAGATAAATAACTTTATGGTAAGTTTGTATGTTGAAAAAGTAGACTGCAGCGTAGATGAATGAACTACCTCTGCATGCAACAACATATGGAGAAATTTCACAAACATAAGACTGAGTGAAAGAAGCCTGACATAATAGTGTAAAGACAATATGATTTCCCTGGTATATACCTCAAAAATAAACAAGCTAAGTGATATATGGTATTGAACATTAATTTNGTGCTTGGTAAAACTCCATGGCTGAGTCTTCTATTACTGGCTGTACAAGTGTTCTAGGACTAAAAATACCATATGTCCAAGAGGGAAGAATGAATATCTTCACTAAAAGACATGTACAGAAATATTCACCATTGTAGTATTTGAAATGCTATAACACTGCAAGTAACTAAAAATTTTCCCAGTACATTACTATAGGACTTGACAAGCTTTTCTTTAATGTATATTTTAGGGTTCGTAGGTCATAAAATCTTAGCCACACCTANGCTTGGTAAAACTCCATGGCTGAGTCTTCTATAGCTGGCTGTACAAGTGCTCTAGGACTGAAAATACCATATATCCAAGAGGGAAGAATGAATATCTTCACTAAAAGACATATACAGAAATATTCACCATTGTAGTATTTGAAATGCTATAACACTGCAAATAACTAAAATTTTCCCCAGTACATTAGTATAGGACTTGACAAGCTTTTCTTTAATGTATATTTTAGGGTTCATAGGTCATAAAATCTTAGCCACACCTGAACAGTTTTTCACTATATCCCCAAAGCAACCATATGTAATACACATTAAATGATATGTCTTAGCTTAGGTAAAATGTCATGGATCAAGTTTACTGACTCCTGCTCGGGATTAGATAAATAACTTTATGGTAAGTTTGTATGTTGAAAAAGTAGACTGGAGTGTAGATGAATGAACTACCTCTGCATGCAATAACATATGGAGAAATTTCACAAACATAATACTGAGTGAAAGAAGCCAGACATAATAGTGTAAAGACAATATGATTTCCCTGGTATATACCTCAAAAATAAACAAGCTAAGTGATATATGGTATTGAACATTAATTTGTGATGAGTGTGGGTAAAATTGCCAAAAAGACAAATTATTTTTTGGGGGGGTCTGGTTATAGTTTCATTTCTGAAAATGTTCTTGCAGTTTACTTTTTTAGGTGAAAATTTCTGTAAGCATATTAGACTCTGAGTTTCATTAAGCAAAGTAGATGAAATGAAAAATGGTAAGAAATCTTATTTACATTTTTTAATCTAAAGGCCTATTGTGCAAAAGGAATGTTCAGTGTATATATGTGATTTTAGTGTAATGCATAATTCCACAGAGTATCTGAAATTCATTTTTATATAGAGTATTGTAGAGTCTCTACATACTTTTATGTATTCATTTTTATATTATTAAAAATGCTGCCTTGCTTATTCATTTTTATATATTGTAGAGTTTCTACATACTTTTATGTAGAGTATTCATTTTTATATTATTAAAAATGTTGCCGTGCTTATAGAAAAACATTGCCTTTATTCACACACTGGCTGTCCCAGTCATTCTCTTAGCTGCTGCTGCTGCTGCTAAGTCACTTCAGTTGTGTCTGACTCTGTGCAACTCCATAGATGGAAGCCCACCATGCTCCCCCATCCCTGGGATTCTTCAGGCAAGAACACTGGAGTGGGTTGTCATTTCCTTCTGCAATGCATGAAAGTGAAAAGTGAAAGTGAAGTCACTCATTCATGTCTGACTCCTAGCGACCCCATGGACTGCAGCTTTCCAGGCTCCTCCATCCATGGGATTTTCCAGGCAAGAGTATTGGAGTGGGTTGCCATCGCCTTCTCCATCTCTTAGCTGCAGTGAGACATAATGTATACAGTACTGTATCAGCCAATGAACTCTGTGTCATAGTACTCTAGGTTTGAGGAACAGAAACTATATTCTGAAAAAAGTAATTTCCTCCTCAGTACACATTTGCCAATAGAAAACTATCTTAATGTTACCAGGAGTACCCAGAAAATCCTAGAGATNAGGGATTGCATTGAATCTATAAATTGCTTTAGGTAGTATACTCATTTTCACTATATTGATTCTTCCAATCCATGAACATGGTATATTTCTCCATCTATTTCTGTCCTCTTTGATTTCTTTCACCAGTATTTTATAGTTTTCTATATATGGGTCTTTTGTTTCTTTAGATAGATTTATTCCTAAGTATTTTATTCTTTTCATTGCAATGGTGAACGGAATTGTTTCCTTAATTTCTCTTTCCCTTCTCTCTTTGTTAGTGTATAGGAATGCAAGGGATTTCTGTGTGTTGATTTTATATCATGCAACTTTACTATATTCATTGATTAGCTCTAGTAATTTTCTGGTGGAGTCTTTAGGGTTTTCTATGTAGAGGATCATGTCATCTGCAAACAGTGAGAGTTTTATTTCTTTTCCAATTTGGGTTCCTTTTATTTCTTTTTCTGCTCTGATTGCTGTGGCCAAAACTTCCAAAACTATGTTGAATAGTAGTGGTGAGAGTGGGCACCCTTGTCTTGTTCCTGACTTTAGGGGAAATGCTTTCAATTTTTCACCATTGAGGATAATGTTTGCTGTGGATTTATCATATATGGCATTTATTATGTTGAGGTATGTTCCTTCTATGCCTGCTTTCTGGTGGGTTTTTATCACAAATGGATGTTGAATTTTGTCAAAGGCTTTCTCTGCATCTGTGGGAGATAATCTGCTGGGAGCCAGCACAGGAGATCCCACCCATGACAAGGTCATGCAGGACTTGAGGGACTCTCTGGGCTGATCCCACCCATGACAAGGTCATGTGGAGAGACCTGATGAGCAAGGCAGATCAGGACTCAGGGGACCCCCTGGACCTGCTCGAGCATCTACCCCAAAACCAGAATCTGTCTTACTATTTTATACCTTTCACCAACTCTTCTGACATTAACAGGGGGCTATCCCCGACCACCTTTCTCTGGAAAAAATCAACTTAGGGCTCTAGTTGATAAATCTCCTGGGCATGAAAAGAGAGTTTCAAACCCCCTGTTAGCATTCTAGCTTACTTGGCAGGTTTATCCAGACTCTTGCAACATTGTTGATGCAATGCTTGCATGCCAAGCTTGCTGCCAAGTTCTCACATCCCTTATCCATTGTGTTCCTGGGAGTGCATATATTCAGGATGTAGAAAAAACAAGCAATAGCCTTAGCATTAGCAACATTAGACTTTGAATTAATAAGTTTTTTCTTTGCTGTAACCCACTGAATCTTTGCTTCATAAAAATGTAACTCTGTACTTTAAGGGTGACACAGGCTAGGAATTTAAGAAGAAACACTTCAAGGGAAAATTATTGTTCTGGCTGACCAACCTTTATCAAAAAGAGGTCATAAAATATCAACAGGCCTCCGGGCCAGAAGATAATGTACAAAAAATAAGACTCTTGCAGGAAGGAACCTGGTATCGATAGAAGTTAATACTGATGGAATGTTGAGTTGACTCCGCATTTTTCACTTTGCTCAATGTACAACTCAGGGTATAAAAGCCCTCTCTGAAAATAAAGTGATGGGTCTTGCTCACCGAAGAAGCTTGGTCTCCCTGTGTCTTTTTTTTTTTTTTCTTATTCTCTTTTCCAGGCTGATCCCTTGGAGGACAGAGGCTCTCTGTGTTCACTTATTTACCTAAGCTTCTAAAACCTGAACGGGAAGGCACTCTGTGTCTTCACTCCCTCGGGAGACCAGGAGGGCACCTGTGGCCTACGTGAACAGAGCAAGTCCCTTGTCTTGGGGCTTTATTAGCTTTCTGTGTAAACCAAGGAATATCAGCTTCTATTCTTTCCTCTCTCATTCATTCATTTCATTCATTCATTCACCAGTGTTTTCCATCCTGAGGGTATCCCTGGACTCTGCTGAGGCTGGACTCAGGCAATAATCATATGGTTTTTATTTTTATCTTTCAATTTCTTAATGTGGTGTATCACATTGATGATTTGTGGATATTAAAGAATCCATGCAGCCCTGGGATAAAGCCCACTTGGTCATGATGTATGATCTTTTTAATATGTTCTTGGGTTGTTTGCTAGAATTTTGCTAGGGAGTTTTGCATCTATGTTCATCAGTGATATTGGCCTGTAGTTTTCTTTTTTGTGGCATCTTTGCCTGGTTTTGGTATTAGGGTGATGGTGGCCTCATAGAATGAGTTTGGAAGTTTACCTTCCTCTCCAATTTTCTGGAAGAGTTTGAGTAGGATAGGTATTAGCTCTTTTCTAAATTTTTGGTAGAATTCACCTGTGAAGCCATTTGTTTGTTGGAAGATTTCTGATTACAGTTTCAATTTCCATGCTTGTGATGGGTCTGTTAAGATTTTCTATTTCTTCCTGGTTCAGTTTTGGAAAGTTATACTTTTCTAAGAGTTTGTCCATTTCTTCCAAGTTGTCCATTTTACTGGCATATAGTTGCTGATAGTAGTTTCTTATGATCCTTTGTATTTCTGTGTTGTCTGTTGTGATTTCTCCCTTCCATTTCTAATTTTGTTGCTATACGTCTTCTCCCTTTTTTTTATTGATGAGTCTGGCTGATGGTTTTTCTATTTTTTTATCTTCTCAAACAACCAGCTTTTACCTTTGTTGATTTTTGCTACGGTCTTCTTTGTTTCTTTTTCATTTATTTCTGCCCTAATTTTTATGATTTCTTTCCTTCTATGAACCCTGAGGTTCTTCATTTCTTCCTTTTTTAGCTGCTTTAGGTGTAGAGTTAGGTTGTTTTTTTGACTTTTTTGTTTCTTGAGGTCAGCCTGTATTGCTATGAACTTTCCCCTTAGTACTGCTTTTACAGTGTCCCACAGGTTTTGGGTTGTTGTGTTTTCATTTTCATTCATTTCTATGCATTTTTTGATTTTTTTTCTTCTGTGATTTGTTGGTTATTCAGCAGTGTGTTGTTTAGCCTCCATATGTTTGTATTTTTAATAATTTTTTTTCCTATAGTTGACATCTAATCTTACTGCATAGTGATCAGAAAAGATGCTTGGAATGATTTCAATTTTTTGGAATTTACCAAGGCTAGATTTATGGCCCAGGATGTGATCTATCCTGGAGAAGGTTCCGTGTGCACTTGAGAAAAAGGTGAAATTCATTGTTTTGGGGTGAAATGTCCTATAGATATCAGTTAGGCCTAACAGTTCCATTGTATCATTTAAAGTTTGTGTTTCCTTGCTAATTTTCCGTTTAGTTGATCTATCCATAGGTGTGAGTGGGGGTATTAAAGTCTCCCACTCTTATTGTGTTAGTTAATTTCCCCTTTCATACTTGTTAGCATTTGTCTTACATATTATGATGCTCCTATGTTGGGTGCATATATATTTATAATAGTTATATTTTCTTCTTGGATTGATCCTTTGATCATTATGTAGTTTCCATCTTTGTCTCTTTTCATGGCCTTTATTTCAAAGTCTGTTTTATCTGATATGAGTATTGCTACTCCTGCTTACTTTTGGTCTCCATTTGCATGAAATATCTTTTTCCAGCTCTTTACTTTTAGTCTGTATGTGTCCCTTGTTTTGAGGTGGGTCTCTTGTAGAGCATATATAGGGGTCTTGTTTTTGTATCCATTCAGCCAGTCTTAGTCTTTTGGTTGGGGCATTCAACCCATTTACATTTAAGGTTATTATTGATAAGTATGATCCTGTTGCCATTTACTTTGTTGTTTTGGGTTCAAGTTTATAAACCTTTTCTGTGTTTCCTGTCTAGAGAAGATCCTTTAGCATTTGTTGAAGAGCTGGTTTGGTGGTCCTGAATTCTCTCAGCTTTTGCTTGTGTGTAAAGCTTTTGATTTCTCCTTCATATTTGAATGAGACCCTGGCTGGATACAGTAATCTGGGTTGTAGGTTTTTCCTTTTCATCACTTTAAGTATGTCCTGCCATTCCCTCCTGGCCTGAAGAGTTTCTATTGAAAGATCAGCTATTATCCATGTGGGAATCCCCTTATGTGTTATTTGTTGTTTTTCCCTTACTGCTTTTAATATTTGTTCTTTGTGTTTGATCTTTTTTAATTTGATTAATATGTGTCTTGGGGTGTTTCACCTTGGGTTTATCCTGTTTGGGACTCTCTGGGTTTCTTGGACTTGGGTGGCTATTTCCTTTCCTGTTTTAGGGAAGTTTTCAACTATTATCCCCTGAAGTATTTTCTCATGGCCTTTCTTTTAGTCTTCTTCTCTGGGACTCACGTGATTCGAATGTTGGGGTGTTTGACATTGGCCCAAAGGTCTCTGAGGTTGTCCTCATTTCTTTTAATTCTGTTTTCTTTTTTCCCTGTCTGCTTCATTTATTTCCACCATTCTATCTTCCACCTCACTTATCCTATCTTCTGCCTCAGTTATTCTACTACTGGTTCCTTCCAGAGTGTTTTTGATCTCAGTTATTGCATTATTCATTATTGATTGACTCTTTTTTATTTCTTCTAGGTCCTTGGTAAACATTTCTTGCATCTTCTCAATCCTTGTCTCCAGACTATTTATCTGTAACTCCATTTTGTTTTCAAGATTTTGGATCATTTTTACTATCATTATTCTGAATTCTTTTTCAGGTAGACTCCTTATCTCCTCCTCTTTTGTTTTATTTGGCAGGCATTTATCATGTTCCTTTGCCTGCTGAATATTTCTCTGCCTTTTCATCTTGTTTAGATTGCTGTGTTTGGGGTGGCCTTTCTGTATGCTGGAAGTTTGTGTTTCCTCTTTATTGTGGAGGTTCCTCCCTGTAGGTGGGGTTGGATGAGTGGCTTGTCAAGGTTTCCTGGTTATGGAAGCTTGTGTTGGTGTTCTGGTGGGTGGAGCTGGATCTCTTCTCTCTGGAGTGCAATGAAATGTCCGGTAGGGAGTTTTGAGGTTTCTATGGATTTTTGTGTGACGTTGGGCAGCCTGTATATTAATGCTCAGGGCTATGTTTCTGCATTGCTGGAGAATTAGCATGGTATGTCTTTCTCTGGAACTTGTTGGCTCTTGGGTGGAGCTTGGTTTCATTGTAGGTATGGAGACTTTTGGATGAGCTCTTGTCAATTAATGTTCCCTGAAGTCAGGAGGTTTCTGGTGTTCTCAAGTTTGGATTTAAACCTCTGGTTTTCAGTCTTATTCTTATAGTAGCCTCAAGACTTTCTCCATCCATACTGCACTGATGATAAAACATCTAGGTTAATGGAGAAAAGATTCTCCACAGTGAGGGACACCCAGAGAGGTTTGCAGAGTTACGTGGAGAAGAGAAGAGGGAGGAGGGATGTAGAGATGTCCAGGAGGAGAAGAGGGGGAATCAAAAGCAGAGAGAGCAATCTAGCCAGTAATCAGTTTCCTATGTGCTCTCCACAGCCTGGAACACCTAGAGAGGTTCACAGAGTTACACAGTGAAGAGAAGAGGGAGGAAGGAGATAGGGGTGACTAAGAGGAGAAGGGGAGTCAAAAGGAGAGAGATAGATCTAGCCCATAATCAGTTTCCCAAGTGTTCTCCACAGCATAGAATACCCAAAGAGATTCTCAGAGTTGGGTAGAGAAGAGAAGGGGGAGGGAAGAGATAGAGGTGACCTGGGTGGAGAAAAAGGAGACTCAAAACAGGGAGAGGGCAATCAAACCAATAATTATACTCCTAGGTGAAAATGGGTACTGAAGATTGGATTCTTAAAGGTACAAAATTGATAGCAAATACCAAAAAGCAAAGTTTAAAAATCTAGAGTAGATGTTAGACTCTCAAAAATACAATATCAAAAAAAAATCAGAAAATCTATTAAAAATATATATGAAATTTGGTTTTAAAAATAGGGTCTTCAGCAATCCCACTGCTGGGCATACACACCTAGGAAACCAGAATTGAAAGAGACACGTGTACCCCAATGTTCATCACAGCGCTGTTTATAATAACCAGGACATGGAAGCAACCTAGATGTCCAGGAGCAGACGAATAGATAAGAAAGCTGTGGTACATATACACAATGGAATATTACTCAGCCATTAAAAAGAATACATTTGAATCAGTTCTAATGAGGTGGATGAAACTGGAGCTGATTATACAGAGTGAAGTAAGCCAGAAAGAAAAACACCAATACAGTATACTAACACATATATATGGAATTTAGAAAGATGGTAATGATAACCCTGTATGCGAGANTGTGGTACATATACACAATGGAGTATTACTCAGCCATTAAAAAGAATACATTTGAATCAGTTCTAATGAGGTGGATGAAACTGGAGCTGATTATACAGAGTGAAGTAAGCCAGAAAGAAAAACACCAATACAGTATACTAACACATATATATGGAATTTAGAAAGGTGGTAATGATAACGCTGTATGTGAGACAGCAAAAGAGACACAGATGTATAGAACAGTCTGTTGGACTCTGTGGGAGAGAGCAATGGTGGGATGATTTGGGAGAATGGCATTGAAACATGTATAATATAATATATGAAATGAATCACCATTCCAGGTTCAGTGCATGATACTGGATGCTTGGGGCTGGTGCACTGAGACGACCCAGAGGGATGGTATGGGGAGGGAGGAGGGAGGAGGGAGGGGGTTTCAGGATGGGGAACACATGTATACCTGTGGCAGATTCATGTTGATGTATTGCAAAACCAATACAATATTGTAAAGTAATTAAGCTCCAATTAAAATAAATAAATTTATATTTCAAAAAAGTAATAATTTACAACTTTCCATATTTGGGGATATTTATGATAGGTATCACAAACACATGAGTGAGAAGTCTCTAAAGTGTACCATACACCGCACTCCAGGATGGGGAAACTCAGGACTCTAGAACCTGAATCCGAGATCTTAAGAATGTTAACTCGTTTTTCCTTAAACTTCCTATTTTTCCCTACAAATGTATTAAACACTTTCCAAAACGTATTACTAATATTTCTCCCCACTGTTTAAAAAGAATTAACAAATGTTATAAGACATTTAAAAGATGGTGTCAAAGGATTCCCTCCTTCAAAAATGTTAGAAGCTACTAGTTTAAATGTATCTGAGAGATGGCTTTGTTCTGATAATCTCTTCAGACAGGTGCATGCATTTCAGTCAAAGGACAAAAATTCTTGTGTGATTTGAAACTTTTAGCAGCATTAAAAAATAAGTGAAGTGAAGTGAAGTTGCTCAGTCATGTCCAACTCTTTGCGACCCCATGGACTCTAGCCTACCAGGCTCCTCTGTCCATGGGATTTTCCAGGCAATAGTACTGGAGTGGATTGCCATTAAAAAATAAAAGAAAAAAAACGAAACTGTAGTATAAACTTGAAATTTGCTAAAAGAGTAGGTTTTAACTGTCCTCACCATACACACACTCAAAATGGTAACTATGTGAGGTTATGCATGTATTAATTAACCTTATTGTGATAATCATTTCAAAAAGTATACATATATCACTTCAT
The DNA here is from genome assembly GCA_006408735.1 of Sylvicapra grimmia. NCBI lineage: Eukaryota > Metazoa > Chordata > Mammalia > Artiodactyla > Bovidae > Sylvicapra > Sylvicapra grimmia. The sequence goes on along the minus strand of SJYH01008633.1, from coordinate 9,467 downwards.
CATATTGTATACCTTATAACTATATGTGGTATCTATCAGTTACAAAATTTAGAAAGATGGTAATGATAACCCTGTATGCAAGACAGCAAAAGAGACACAGATGTATAGAACAGTCTTTTGGACTCTGTGGGAGAGGGAGAGGGTGGGATGATTTGGGAGAATGGCAATGAAACATGTATATCTTATAAGAAACAAATCACCAGTCTAGGTTTGATGCAGGATACAAGATGCTTGGGGTTGGTGCACTGGGATGACCCAGAGGGATAGTATGGGGAGGGAGGTGGGAGGGGGATTGAAGATTGGGAACACATGTGCACCTGTGGTGGATTCATGTTGATGTGTGGCAAAACCAATAAAATATTGTAAAGTAATTAGCCTCGAATTAAAATAAATAAATTTATATTTTAAAAAAACCCCTGTGGGTTTGTCATATATAGCTTTTATTATGTTGAGGTATGTTCCTTCTATTCCTACTTTCTGGAGAGTTTTTATCATAAATGGATNGTTGGACTCTGTGGGAGAGGGCGATGGTGGGATGATTTGGGAGAATGGCATTGAAACATGTATAATATCATATATGAAATGAATCGCCATACCAGGTTCGATGCATGATACTGGATGCTTGGGGCTGGTGCACTGAGACGACCCAGAGGGATAGTATGGGGAGGGAAGAGGGAGGGGGTTTCAGGATGTGGAACACGTGTATACCTGTGGCAGATTTATGTTGATGTATTGCAAAATCAATACAATATTGTAAAGTAATTAACCTCCAATTAAAATAAATAAATTTATATTTCAAAAAAGTAATAATTTACAACTTTCCATATTTGGGGATATTTAGGGTAGGTATCACAAACACATGAGTGAGAAGTCTCTAAAGTGTGCCATACACTGCACTCCAGGATGGGGAAACTCAGGACTCTAGAACCTGAATCCAAGATCTTGAGAATGTTAACTTGTTTTTCCTTAAACTTCCTATGCTTCCCTACAAATATATTAAACACTTTCCAAAATGTATTATTAATATTTCTCCCCACTGTTTCAAAAGAATTAGCAAAGTCATAAGACATTTAAAAGATGGCATCAAAGGAGTCCCTCATTCAAAAATGTTAGAAGCAGCTAGTTTAAATGTATCTGAGAGATGGCTTTGTTCTGATGATCTCTTCAGATAGGTGCATGCATTTCAGTCAAAGGACAAAAATTCTTGTGTGTCTTGAAACCTTCAGCAGCATTAAAAAATAGTGAAGTGGAGTGAAGTCGCTCAGTCGTGTCCAACTCTGCGACCCCATGGACTGTAGCCTACCAGGCTCCTCTGTCCATGGGATTTTCCAGGGAATAGTACTGGAGTGGATTGCCATTAAAAAATAAAAAAAAAAATGAAACTGTAGTATAAACTTGAAATTTGCTAAAAGAGTAGATTTTAACTGTCCTCACCATACACACACTCAAAATGGTAACTATGTGAGGTTATGCATGTATTAATTAACCTTATTGTGATAATCATTTCAAAAAGTATACCTATATCACTTCATCATATTGTATACCTTATAATTATATGTGGTATCAATCAGTTACAAAATTTAGAAAGATGGTAACCCTGTCTCACATAACCCTGTATGTGAGACAACAAAAGAGACAAAGATGTATAGAACAGTCTTTTGGACTCTTTGGGAGAGGGAGAGGGTGGAATGATTTGGGAGAATGGCAATGAAACATGTATATCTTATAAGAAACGAATCACCAGTCTAGGTTTGATGCAGGATACAAGATGCTTGGGGTTGGTGCACTGGGATGACCCAGAGAGATGGTATGGGGAGGGAGGTGGGAGGGGGGTTGAAGATTGGGAACACATGTGCACCTGTGGTGGATTCATGTTGATGCGTGGCAAAACCAATACAATACTGTAAAGTAATTAGCCTCCAATTAAAATAGATAAATTTATATCTAAAAAAAAAAAAAAACACCCTGCATGGATATTTGAATGAACAGAGCAATAAGAGATATATGCAACACTTTTTCTTCATCCCATTAATATAGCTCATACTCAAACTGGAGGCATTGGGATCTGAATTCAGTCAGTCTGGCCCCAGAATTTGTGCTCTTAGTTAAAAAGTTATGTCATTTGATTGCAACTGTGCCATAAAGATTCTTAAAGGATAAGATCATGATCATGGGTTTTATAGTCTCATAATTGGGAAGTTTTTGGTTGAAGGAAGGACTTGTTGCTCCAGGAGGGTGACTCAAAGGAAGGGGAGGAGGGGCTAGAGGAGGAAATAAGACTGCAAATGTTATTTAAACTTGATGCTGTTACTATTTTGCCTATAACTTGTGTGAAACATGTACTTAGGATTGTGTTTATCTATATGTGACAGCTCTCTAATTCCCAAATATCCATGTACATAAGAATATCCCAAGAGGCTTGTTTAAAATGAACATTCCTGGGTTTCTCTGCCAAATATCCGTGAGTTTAACTGATTTCCCAGGTGATTCTGACAGAGGTTCTAAGAAACCTCTATGATAGAAACCAGAGATTTCTGGATTTGATTTTCAGCTATAAATATCTAGAACCCAATGCTGTGCAAGTACAATCATAGAGTTCTTTGGCCTGCTTCTTGACCTTCAGGAGCTCAGGATTTGGTTGAAGAGGCAAAGGCAATTCAATCAGCAAAGTGTAAAACCTGAAAATTATTAATTAGTTTAGAATGTGTGAATCATAACTCTGTAGTTTAAAAACTGATAGCTGACATGCAGGTTACTGGCAACCATCAGTGTGTATATATATATATTTTACTGGGGACTATATATATATATAGTCCCCAGTAAAAAATGCATTTCTCAAGGAGGCAAAAATTGTAAATGAAGCTACAAAGTTTATTTTTAGAGACATAGTAAAACAAGTGGGAGAGTAGGCAGAGAAATTGTTGAGTTAAGATTGAAGCAAGGCAGAGAAGCACACTAGGAAAGAAAGTGTGTGGGTGTCCCCTACAGTAAGAAGGAGCCACCACCAATATTTTTGATCATTTTCTGAATTTTTTGACATCTCTAGTGTTTCATGGATTTTCCTGGTGGTTCAGAGGTAAAGAATCCATCTGCCAGGCAAAGGACACATGTTTTATCCCTGGATCAGGAAGATCCCCTGGAGAAGGANAAAAAATAAAAAATAAAAAAACCCCTGCATCGATATTTGAATGAACAGAGCAATAAGAGATATATGCAACACTTTTTCTTCATCCCATTAATATAGCTCATACTCAAACTGGAGGCATTAGGATCTGAATTCAGTCTGGCCCCAGAATTTGTGCTCTTAGTTAAAAAGTTATGTCATTTGATTGCAACTGAGCCATAAAAATTCTTAAAGGATAAGATCATGATCATGGGTTTTATAGTCTCATAACTGGGAAGTTTTTGGTTGAAGGAAGGACTTGTTGCTCCAGAAGAGTGATTCAAAGGAAGGGGAGGAGGGGCTAGAGGAGGAAATAAGGCTGGAAATGTTATTTAAACTTGATGCTGTTATATCTTGCCTATACCTTGTGTGAAACATGTACTTAGGATTGTGTTTATCTGTATGTGACAGCTCTCTAATTCCCAAATATCCATGTACATAAGAATATCCCAAGAGGCTTGTTTAAAATGAACATTTCTGGGTTTCTCTGCCAAATATCCATGAGTTTAACTGATTTCCCAGGTGATTCTGAAAGATGTTCTAAGAAACCCCTATGATAGAAACCAGAGATTTCTGGATTTGATTTTCAGCCATAAATATCTAGAACCCAGTGCTGTGCAAGTACAATCATAGAATTCTTTGGCCTGCTTCTTGACCTTCAGGAGCTCAGGATTTGGTTGAAGAGGCAAAGACAATTCAATCAGCAAAGTGCAAAACCTGAAAATTATTAATTAGTTTAGAATGTGTGAATCATAACTCTGTAGTTTAAAAACTGATAGCTGACATGCAGGTTACTGGCAACCACCAGCATATATATATTTTGTCCCCAGTAAAAAATGCATTTCTCAAGGAGGCAGAAATTGTAAATGAAGCTACAAAGTTTATTTTTAGAGACATAGCAAAACAAGTGGGAGAGTAGGCACAGAAACTGTTGAGTTAAGATCAAAGCAAGGCAGAGAGGCACACCAGGAAAGAAAGTGTGTGGGTGTCCCCTACAGTGAGAAGCCACCACCAATATTTCTGATCGTTTTCTGAATTTTTTTGACATCTCTGATGTTTCATGGGTTTTCCTGGTGGTTCAGAGGTAAAGAATCCATCTGCCAGGCAAAGGACACATGTTTTATCCCTGGATCAGGAAGATCCCCTGGAGAAGGAAATGGCAATCCACTCCAGTATTCTTGCCTGGAGAATCCTGTGGATAGAAGAGCTTGGCAGGCTACTGTCCATGGAGTTGTAAAAGAGATATGACTTAGTAACTAACCAACAACCATCAACAACAAAACCAGACAAAGATGTAAAAAAAAAANATCCCTGGATCAGGAAGATCCCCTGGAGAAGGAAATGGCAATCCACTCCAGTATTCTTGCCTGGAGAATCCTGTGGATAGAAGAGCTTGGCAGGCTACTGTCCATGGAGTTGTAAAAGAGATATGACTTAGTAACTAACCAACAACCATCAACAACAAAACCAGACAAAGATGTAAAAAAAAAATCAAGATAACTAATGTGCTTCATTACAGAAATACTTAATAAAATATTAGAAAATAAAATATCACAGTATGTGATAGAAAAATAAATAATAACTTGGGGAGGGGGGGACCAAAACAATTACCTGTATAGCAGCAAACAGGATATATAAGAAAATTCCTTCAATCTGATAAAGATCATCTATAAAAATATCTCTAGCTANAGAGGTAAAGAATCCATCTGCCAGGCAAAGGACACATGTTTTATCCCTGGATCAGGAAGATCCCCTGGAGAAGGAAATGGCAATCCACTCTAGTATTCTTGCCTGGAGAATCCTGTGGATAGAAGAGCTTGGCAGGCTACCATCCATGGAGTTGTAAAAGAGATATGACTTAGTAACTAACCAACAACCATCAACAACAAAACCAGACAAAGATTTAAAAAATAAAATCAAGATAACTAATGTACTTCATTACAGAAATACTTAATAAAATATTAGAAAATAAAATATCACAGTATGTGATAGAAAAATAAATAACAACTTGGGGTGGGGGTGGGGACCAAAACANCAATCCACTCTAGTATTCTTGCCTGGAGAATCCTGTGGATAGAAGAGCTTGGCAGCCTACCATCCATGGAGTTGTAAAAGAGATATGACTTAGTAACTAACCAACAACCATCAACAACAAAACCAGACAAAGATTTAAAAAATAAAATCAAGATAACTAATGTACTTCATTACAGAAATACTTAATAAAATATTAGAAAATAAAATATCACAGTATGTGATAGAAAAATAAATAACAACTTGGGGTGGGGGTGGGGACCAAAACAATTACCTGTATAGCAGCAAACAGGATATATAAGAAAATTCCTTCAATCCGATAAAGATCATCTATAAAAATATTTCTAGCTAGCATTATGTTTACTGTAAAAACAGAAAACAGAAAAAAAAATCCTATATAAAGTAAAATAACTTGATTGTCTCTTAACTCTGTGTATAACAGCAACCAAAAAATAATATCCTCAACCACTTTTATTCAACATCTTATTTTAGATTTTTGTTGAATAAGGAAAGAAAATTATAATTACTTCAACCAAATCCTGAAAGTAAAACGGTCTTTATTTGCCAGCGAGAATTTGTATATAGAAAGTTCTAAGGAATCTGCAACCAAAATATGAAAAAATAATAACAGAATGCAGTAGTGTTGCATAAATGAGTATATATAAAAATATCAATTGTATCATTGTATTCTAATGATGAGCAAATAGAAATGACTTTTTAAAGTACAATTTGCAAGACTTATTCATGCACACATGTACATATGTGTGTTAGTCTCTTGGTCGTGTCCAACTCTTTGCGACCCCATGGGCTGTAGCCCACTAGACGCCTCTGTCCATGGAGTTCTCCAGTCAAGAATACTGAAGAGGATTGCATTTCCTTCTCCAGGGCATCTTCCCAACCCAGGGATCGAACGCAGGTCTCCTGCAAGTATGAGGATTATCAATAAACTGTTGATAGCTAAGCTGTAATCCCTGAGTACCTTAATTACACCAAAGGCAAGCCATTGCTAGTATTCATGGTCAGCAGGCCATATTTTTCACAATGATAACCTATTTTTGGCATGCTATACTCTAACAAGAAAGTGAAAGTGTTAATCATGCAGTCATGGTTGATTCTTTGGGACCCCATG
>SJYH01008631.1:7260-25224 GCA_006408735.1 Sylvicapra grimmia | reverse complement strand
GGACGACCGAGGATGAGATGGCTGGCTGGCATCACGGACTCGATGGACGTGAGTCTGAGTGAACTCCGGGAGATGGTGATGGACAGGGAGGCCTGGCGTGCTGCGATTCATGGGGTCGCAAAGAATCGGACACGACTGAGCGACTGAACTGAACTGAAAGTAACCTACCCCCTAAATCAGCAACCTAATTATTAACAGAGTCAAAACTTTAAATTTTTTGAGTCTGCCTTTTCTACTGAAATGTGAAGTCAATTTACTCTATACCCAGATGCATCATAAGCTTCCTACAGCAAGGTGCACTCACAATCACAGTAAACATTACTGACTTTACCAGCCCAAGCCTGGTGAAAAAGGAATTCAGCATTTAATTCATTTTAGTCTTTTACTTAATTTTAGTCTTTCAACTTTTGATAAATTAACATAGAAATATGACTTGAAAAACATGCTAAAATTATAAAGTGTATAATTTTCTGATTCAGTTAGGGCTCAATTGTGTCTGACTCTGGCGACCCGATGGACTCAGCTCCTCTGTCCGTGGATCTTCCAGGTAAGAATACTGGAGTGGGTTGCCATTTCCTACTCTAAGGGATCTTCCTGACCCAGGGATCGAACCCGCGTCTCCTGTGTCTCCTGCTTTGGCAGGCGGATTCTTCCCTGCTGTACCACGCGGGATACAATACTAACTCAGTCCTTCGTCACTGCATACTGAGTGCCCACTATGGAATAACATGCGCTGTCTGCCTAGTATATGCCAGGCACTGGTGCTGAACACTGTGCATATGTCACCTCTTTGCTCTTACAGACATTTAAGGCAGGTACCATTGCCATGTCCATTTCTTAGATAAGGCTTGAAAGGGAAAGTCGCTCAGTCGTGTCTGACTCTTTCGAAACTATGGACTATGCAGTCCATGGAATTCTCCAGACCACAATACTGGAGTGGGTAGCCTTTCCCTTCTCCAGGGGATCTTCCCAACCCAGGGATCGAACCTAGGTCTTCCGTGCTGCAGGCAGATTCTTTACCATCTGAGCCACCAAGGAAGCCGAGATAAGGCTTGGCAAGTTAAAATAGCTTGGCCAAGTTCTTACGGCTGCAATGTTTGTCTCACGTCTGATACCTACTCTGGTAACCACCATGAAAGGTACCTCTCTTTCTATGGTAGAAATAAATCTATCGGAGACTCTTGGCTTCAAAAGCAACAAATACTCTTTTTGGTATCAGGGATTTAAGAGTCAGAGAACTGGACCCTGACTTGAAAAGAGCTGAAGGTTGCTCAGGAAGATAGATATTGGCATGAATATATTTAGACAAAGGCACTTTGTATTTATGCATGTTTCGTAAATTCATAAAAGATGGGACTTATTGGCAACTAAGGCAGACAAACAAAGTAAGCCTGGTAGCTCAGATGGTTGAATCTGCCAGCAACGTGGGAGACCTGGGTTTGACCCCTTGGTCAGGAAGATCCCCTGGAGAGGGAAATGACAACCCACTCTAGCATTGTTGTCTGGAGAATCCCATGGACAGAGGAGCCAGGTGGGCTACAGTTCATGGGGTCGCAAAGAGTTGGACATGACTGAAGACACTGAAGATTGGAGATGGAATTGTGGTGGGAAATGCAGTTAAAAGAAATAGTATGCTGTAAAAGTCATCAAGAGGGAAGACTCAAAATTATGTCATAGGTTTGGATAAAGGAGCCCTAAAATTTGTAGCCCCAATATCTAGGCAAAAAATAAGAATGCATGGGAAAGATATACCAGTTTGTGAATATGGACAAGACCTTTGTTTGAAGATACTCAAAGATACCTTTGTTTGTGACATGGTAGAAAAACTTATAAACCACCAGTAGCCAGCCAGAATTATGTGGAAATGAAATGTAGGTGAGTGTTCTAGACCTATAGTGAGAGGCTTGTCCATCCAGAGTTAATAAAGTTTCAGTGGAGGAATATATCTTGACTCAATACAACTGCAGAAAAGTAAGATTTAAATGTTTGAGTAAATTGACATTGAGGGGATGGGAAGGAAAGTGCTACCAATAAAAGAGAGATGAAGAAACGCCAGCAAGTGTCACGGATGGCAGAGTGAAAACTGGGGCTGAGTCCTCCACTGACCGGCCATGCTGAGGGTTCAACAGGGTCCAAGCAGGACAGCTGAACACGACGCTTGCTTTTCACGGCTGGTTGAAGGGTTCGTGGAGAGGCCTAACACAGTGAGATATACAGACATTGCACTGCTTTGAGGCAAGGACAGTAAAGAAATGGAGACAGGACATAAAGCCGTGCTTCAGAGTGAGCCAAGAGAAGCAGCAGCAGATGTGGGAAATGCTCGTGTCGAGACGGAGGAGGCTTGGGTAGAGCAGAGGAAGAAGACCCAAGAGTGGAGCAAGGACAGACAAAGGGAAGACAGAGGGAAAATGTGCTTGAGGAAACAAGAGTCGATGAGGAAGTCCACGGAGCAGCTGGAGGAACTAAGAGTGGACTGGAAGATAACCCCCTTTCCCTTCCTGGGGGACTTGGAGAGGAGGCGGGGGCAGAGAAAGGACTGCGCCGTGCAGGGGAAGGGAGAGCTCCTAGCGGAAAAATGTCTTTGATAATCCACTTGCATCCAGACCCAGTCTGCCTGCCAAGTTGTCACAATCATTGTTTAATGGAAAGGCTTCCCCTAAAGGGAGCAGGTGTGGTTGGAACCAGTTCAAGAGGGAAGGGGCTGGCGCGTCCTCTGGCAGCCTCCCACCCTTCTTCTCATCTTTCTCCTACCTCATCCTGCAGGTGCCCAGCGGCCCCCCAGCTGGGGGCTGCACCCAGGCCTGCTCCCTGGGGACAATTCTCAAGACTGTGTTAATTAAAAATACAGGTCATTGTTCATGCCTGTCTAGCAGGAGATTTTTTTGATAAAATACTAGATGGCCTGGCAGCTGACATATTATTTCTTCCCCCATGCATTGTTTCCACCAAAAGATTTTCTTTCAAGACCTTTGTCCAAAGAAATGAGTAGAGGAGGAGCTTCCCTGGTGGTTTAAGAGTCCACTTGTAATGCCAGGGACACAGGTTGGATCCCTGGTCAGGGAACTAAGTTCCCACATGCTGTGGTGCAACCAAGTCCGCGTGTCTCAACTACTGAGCTCATGCCCCACAACTAGAGGGTCTGTGCACCGCGGCAAAAGATCCCAGGACACAGTGCAGATCCCTGTTGCTGCAGTCCAGACTCTCAGTGCTGCAACTGAGACCCTATACAGTTGAAAGAGTCAATCAGTCAATCTATAAACAACCACAGCAACAAAAACCCCACAAAGGAGTGCGCAGGGTTCCAAGTGCTGAAGCACTGCACTTGGGGATGATTCTTGACAGAGGATGAGGTGGCTGGATGGCATCGCCGACTCAATGGACGGGAGTGTGAGCAAGCGCCAGGAGTTGGTGACGGACAGGGAAGCCTGGCATGCTGCAGTCTGTGGGGTCTCAAAGAGTCAGACACAACCGAGTGACTGAACTGAACTGAACTAATCCTGACAAGGGTCCCTTCAAAACTGGATTATCCAGACTACAGAGGGGTGGTTCAACAGAGGTGGCCAGCAGGGTGTAGTAATAAAGACTTGTCTGATGCCACCAGTGTTGACTAAATAATAGCCAGTATTATTCATAATAATGAATGGTATAAATTATTGCCGTAAGTTCTGTTTCCTCTGAAGTCTGTTTTATGACAAAATGAATGGGAACTTTCAAGTGGGAATGGGGCGGGCTTTGGTAGTTGGTAGTCTCCAGAGAAACAAAAGCAATAGAACAGAGAGATGGACGGATGACAAGCTGACTATTTACTTACATCAGGTGGCTTAGTGCTGGAGCATTCGCCTGCCAATCCAGGAGACAGAGAAGGCAATGGCACCCCACTCCAGTACTCTTGCCTGGAAAATCCCACGGATGGAGGAGCCTGGTAGGCTGCCGTCTATGGGGTCGCACAGAGTCGGACACGACTGAAGTGACTTAGCAATCCAGGAGACGCAGGAGACACAGGATGGATGATAAGTTGATTATTTATTTACTTCAGGTGGCTTAGTGCTGAAGCATTCGCCTGCCAATCCAGGAGACGCAGGAGACACAGGTTTGATCCCTGGGTCAGGAAGATTCCCTTGGAGGAGAAAATTGCAACCCACTCCAGTGTTCTTGCCTGGAAAATTCCATGGACAGAGGAACCAGGCGGGCTACAGTCTGGGGACGTCGCAAAGAGTAGGATGTGAGTCAGCATGCATGCAGCTCAGGCTGTGACTCCAGTGTTACAGAGGTAGGAAGATCTTCTTCTTTTTAGAAACCTTTTTACTCTTAAAACTTAACAGAGTGGCTGAGGCTCTCTCACATTATTGAGGAAAATCTCCCTTATTTAAGTTCAACTGATTATCTCTGTCAACCACATCTACAGGTTACCTTTCCAGCTAGACCTAGCATTTGACTGAATACCAAGCCTCGCTGACATGTAAAACACATTACAGGAGGTAAATAACGACTTGTAGGAATAAGGATGCTCTGGGTACAATTTTAAACTGAAGGTTGTGTTGCCCTGTTGCCATACCTTCCACATCTGCTTTGCCTAAGTGGTGCTTTAGGGAAAGCCAGGACAAAAGGTTTCTCCAGGAGAAACACGCAGGATTTGACAAATTCAGTAGAAGCAAGAAATAAAGTCAGTTATTTAGGAGAAATGATCAGACTCCAAGAATCCGCATGGGGGGCTTTAACAGTCACAGGATGGTTTCAAGCTATTTTTATTTAAGCAGCTAAAAAACAATGATTCCATAATACTGGCAGATCTTAGGATACTCAGGTAAATAACACAAGCTACACAGGAAGGAAGGAATTTGATGAGAGAAATAACGTTCCGTCCGTCCACTATATTTAGTTCTTTGTGTTGATTCTTTTCTTTTGCATAGAAATTATTTCTTAAATTTAGGATGTAAAACCAGCATTAATTGTCCTATTAATTTATTCACCTTGGCAACCCTGAGTAAGAAGCATAGCTTATTAAGAGGAGAGAAAGCTAATACTGATTGTGTGTTTACTACAATGCCAAGCTTGTTTTTGTTCAGGCACTCAGTCGTGACCAACTCTTTGTGGCCCCATGGACTGCAGCACGCCAGGCTTCCCTGTCCCTCACCACCTCGCAGAGTTGGCTCAGATTCATGTCCACTGAGTCGGTGATGCTATCTAACCATCTCATCTTCTGCCACCCTCTTCTTTTGCCTTCAATCTTTCCTTCAAGCATCACAGTCTTTTCTGATGAGTTGGTTCTTCATATCAGGTGGCCAAAGTATTAGAGCTTCAACTTCAGAATCAGTCCTTCCAATGAATAGTCAGGCTTGGCCTTTAGGATTGACTGGTTTGGCCTCCTTGCAGTCCGAGGGGCTCTCAAGAGTATTTTCCAACACCACATGCCAATTGCCTTACTCTCATTTTCCCCTCCAGAGAGCTCTTTTAAGTTAGGCATAGTTACCAGGATTTTGCATATAAGGGAGTGGGATTAAAGAAGTCAGATTTGAAGCCTATGGTAAACAGAAGAGTTCAAAACAGATCTGGGTCTCAGAACAGGGCCTCCAAGCCCAGACGCTTGACCAGCATGCTACGGGCAACTTCCAGCAGAAAGAACGTTGATTCGGGAGGAGCTCCTGTACGCTTTGCTTGCCACCAACTTGCCTCAGGGGAACCTGGGATGATCAGAAGAAGGCTTTGGACTTCGAAAACTAAGCCAGGAGCCCCACTTCAGCTAGATCAAGCTCCACACTTATCAAGTATCTTTTGCTTTTCAGCACTCAAAAAAACACATAAAAACATTGTTTTGGACGATTCACTCCAGGTATCTTTTAGATAAATTAGTGACTTCAATCTTTCTTGAATTAACATTTATGACCTAAAGGACTCAATGTGGTTTTTAGTTTGGTGATTAAGGTCCTAATACAGTGCAGAGGACACCCCATTTAAAACAAAGCCACTTCACTAACAGGACCAAAGCCAGGTTAAAATAGGATAAGCGTTCTCCAAATAGGAAGACTGAAACAAATCAGACGAATTTTTAGACTTCATTTCATCTCCGGCTGCCTGCAGAAGTCCAGCCACAGGTCGGGTCCATCCTTGCTGGGTTTCTTTACAAATGTAAGCAATATAAGCCTCGGCTTCCACCATCTTAGGCAGTACAATTCAAAAATCAAAACATAAAGAGTCTCCAAATGTTATCACATCTATTAAGTCCAAAATAGTTCATTGATGACCAATTTCCAAGTGCTTAAATGATGCAACTGCATCTTAGCTTATGTGAAAATCAATGCAAAAACATGAATCACCAGGCAGTATGCAGGAGTCTTCCAAAGGCAGCTTGTAATTAGCAAACGATTGATCCAAATAGACAGGACCCTGAAAGCTGGAGAGACCAGGCAGGTGAAAAGCCAGGGTCCCTGTCCTTTAACAATCGCTCATCACTCCTCTGCCCACTCTCAGCATTATATAAGGGACTTCCATCCAGACTGGAACCTTGGCATTTCAGTGGGTCTTGGGGCAATAACTCAACTCTGGCACCAAAGAGAAATATACACGCTATGAAAGGGAGCTCATGACATAGCTTATACATGCTCCATTATGAGGCCAGCACTGTTATCATTCACACTCCCCATATCTTTTTTCTACTGCTCTGTATCCTGGTGACTCTTATATAAATCCAAATGAAGATTGTAATTCAGAGAATTACAGAACCTTGGAACCGAAAGGAAGCTAAGAGGTCTTTTCGTCTAACCACTTCATATGCAGAGGCGATGAGACAATTTGTCTAGGGTTATAGCGTGGGAGGTATGAGGCCAGAATCATGTCTCATTTGCATCACTGCCTTTCCCACCACATCTTATAGACTAATAGCACAAGAGGTTTAACCTGGTGGTCTACGACTTTTATCTTAAAGTGATTGATCTAACTATGAATAACACCATTTTCTAAAAAAAGATCTCATCTTTTCAGGAGAATGCTCTGGTCAGGCCTGGATTCCAGCCATCAAACTGACATGCATTTGTAGTTTGTAGACTAATAAAATTCCCATTTTCTTTGCTTCCATATTCAAATTGCTGTACAGATTCTACCCGAGGCTGACCGTTCTACTGTTCACTAAGATCCAGTTTCCTTCATGGAAAACCGCTTCTTTATCTCTTTGGAGAGAGGCAAGGTCATGATTACTTTCTGGCCCATCAGGGGGCTTGTTGATGGTAGGCAGAAATGACAAGAGTCACATTTTGGGCCAAATCACTTAATGGTTATTGTAAGACTCTGTACCTTGCCTGTCTTTCTAATCCAGACCACACAGATCAAAGGAGGTTGTCCATCAGCCTGGCTCCTGTGCCACTCGAATGAGCAGAGCTGACGTGGCTGGGCAGGTCGTGTGAGCCGCCGAGCCTCGGGGAGCTATTTGTTACTGCAGAACTACCAAGCCTATCCTGACTAACACACAAACACTCGCTCGTATCAGTCTNGCACTCAAAAAAACACATAAAAACATTGTTTTGGACGATTCACTCCAGGTATCTTTTAGATAAATTAGTGACTTCAATCTTTCTTGAATTAACATTTATGACCTAAAGGACTCAATGTGGTTTTTAGTTTGGTGATTAAGGTCCTAATACAGTGCAGAGGACACCCCATTTAAAACAAAGCCACTTCACTAACAGGACCAAAGCCAGGTTAAAATAGGATAAGCGTTCTCCAAATAGGAAGACTGAAACAAATCAGACGAATTTTTAGACTTCATTTCATCTCCGGCTGCCTGCAGAAGTCCAGCCACAGGTCGGGTCCATCCTTGCTGGGTTTCTTTACAAATGTAAGCAATATAAGCCTCGGCTTCCACCATCTTAGGCAGTACAATTCAAAAATCAAAACATAAAGAGTCTCCAAATGTTATCACATCTATTAAGTCCAAAATAGTTCATTGATGACCAATTTCCAAGTGCTTAAATGATGCAACTGCATCTTAGCTTATGTGAAAATCAATGCAAAAACATGAATCACCAGGCAGTATGCAGGAGTCTTCCAAAGGCAGCTTGTAATTAGCAAACGATTGATCCAAATAGACAGGACCCTGAAAGCTGGAGAGACCAGGCAGGTGAAAAGCCAGGGTCCCTGTCCTTTAACAATCGCTCATCACTCCTCTGCCCACTCTCAGCATTATATAAGGGACTTCCATCCAGACTGGAACCTTGGCATTTCAGTGGGTCTTGGGGCAATAACTCAACTCTGGCACCAAAGAGAAATATACACGCTATGAAAGGGAGCTCATGACATAGCTTATACATGCTCCATTATGAGGCCAGCACTGTTATCATTCACACTCCCCATATCTTTTTTCTACTGCTCTGTATCCTGGTGACTCTTATATAAATCCAAATGAAGATTGTAATTCAGAGAATTACAGAACCTTGGAACCGAAAGGAAGCTAAGAGGTCTTTTCGTCTAACCACTTCATATGCAGAGGCGATGAGACAATTTGTCTAGGGTTATAGCGTGGGAGGTATGAGGCCAGAATCATGTCTCATTTGCATCACTGCCTTTCCCACCACATCTTATAGACTAATAGCACAAGAGGTTTAACCTGGTGGTCTACGACTTTTATCTTAAAGTGATTGATCTAACTATGAATAACACCATTTTCTAAAAAAAGATCTCATCTTTTCAGGAGAATGCTCTGGTCAGGCCTGGATTCCAGCCATCAAACTGACATGCATTTGTAGTTTGTAGACTAATAAAATTCCCATTTTCTTTGCTTCCATATTCAAATTGCTGTACAGATTCTACCCGAGGCTGACCGTTCTACTGTTCACTAAGATCCAGTTTCCTTCATGGAAAACCGCTTCTTTATCTCTTTGGAGAGAGGCAAGGTCATGATTACTTTCTGGCCCATCAGGGGGCTTGTTGATGGTAGGCAGAAATGACAAGAGTCACATTTTGGGCCAAATCACTTAATGGTTATTGTAAGACTCTGTACCTTGCCTGTCTTTCTAATCCAGACCACACAGATCAAAGGAGGTTGTCCATCAGCCTGGCTCCTGTGCCACTCGAATGAGCAGAGCTGACGTGGCTGGGCAGGTCGTGTGAGCCGCCGAGCCTCGGGGAGCTATTTGTTACTGCAGAACTACCAAGCCTATCCTGACTAACACACAAACACTCGCTCGTATCAGTCTTCTCTCGGTTTGTTACAGGGTTTGAAAAAAAACACACACATTCACGGTTGAGCTAGACAGAAAAATGTGGTGAATGATGCATGCTGGAGCAAGATAAAAACTTGTTCCTTTTTTTCCTCTGTGTGCTTAGCTTGAAAGCACAAACTTTTTATTCATCTACCAATTTTATTGCACACTTTTAGAGACCTGCCTAGACTACTGATAATTATTTACCTGGATTGTCATGACATATATAACAAGGGTCATTAACATTTGATTTCTGCTTGTGAGTATGATATTTCTTTAAAAATCAGCTTAAGTAGTGTTGAGAGTAAAACTAATTGGGGGAGGGGGGTCTTAATGTAGAGCCAGCAGTTCCACAATAGTTACCTGAGAAGACTAAGGGGATGATTATTATTGAGTCAGTCAAATGTTCCAGCAGCCTGGTCACAGCAGGAATCAATGCACTCCTCTGTTTTCCATATCAAGGGATCCTCTCAAAATCATCAACATTTCTGAAGGGTGTAACTGCAGAGTGGCCTGAATTTAACACTCAAGGGGTCTGGGTAGGCTTCCCTCATCTCTTTGTTTCAACCCACATCTTTCAGTGAGAAGCAGAGGGAGAGAGAACTTTTAAAACCTCTGCTGCACTAGTAGAAAATAAAAATAGAAAGCTAAACACTTCGGTCTCCCACTCTTCTCTCCACCCCTAACAATGGCACGTTTTGCTACACTGGTCAGATCCTATCACTGGGGAACAACAGCAGGTGTCTAACGGATGCATGTTTATCAAATTTCTTTTCCTTCGAACCTATTAATCACTGAGCGTTTATGAAGCAGTGGTCCCATCAGATCTCAGAGACCCATGAACAGAAATCCTGGAGTTCTAGGACTTTTTCAGCAAAGCAGGAACTTTCAGGTAACTGGAACCCTCTAGAGTGGAGCATGGTGCAACTCAATGTGCGGTCCGCAGGCTTCAGGAACATCTCCTGGGAGTCTGTTGGCAATTCAAAGGCCCAAATGGGGCACTTCAGACCTACTACATCAGAATTCTTAGAGACAGGTCCAGGGACCTGTGTATTTAACAAAATCTCCAACCAAAGCTAGAAAATAACTTGTGAAGAGTTTTTAATCAGCCTCCACGTGTCTCTGTGCATTTCCACTTTCGTCTGGAACTCAGATAGCATGTATCTCCGGGGCCAGCAGACACCAGTGCACATTAGTCAGCTGTTTCGATGCCTCTGTCCGATTAGACCCTGTTGATGGCAGTACTGATAGCGGCTTCGGCTTTGTGAGCTGAGGAGGTGCCAGGCAATTGCCTTTTCTTAGATAATTCCAAGATGAACGGGCTCGAGTGGCTCAGATTAGCAGCGATTCCCACCCTGCAGCCAGTGCAAGAGGGGACACACTGTCCTCGCCGTGGGCCAAGGGGCTGGCTTCCCAGCCATCAGTTTGGGCAGGAGAGATGCTGATCAACATAAGTCACTGCCTGTTCCCAGATTGTCACCATTACCCAACCAGTGAGACATTCTGCGCTGGTGCTCAAGCGAGGCTCTGCCAGCCTGCCTGGCTCACGCTGTGAGTGGGCAACGGCCACCGCAGCGATTGCAGAGGGCGTCCTGTCCAAAAGGGAGCAGGCAGACAGGGGAAATCCTTGCCACCTGACTCTGGGAGAAATATCAGTGCCATAAAACGGTTGTTGACAGAGAGCAAGGGTGAGATGTGTTAGGATCTTCTCACGCATTCCATGGAAAGTGCAGCTGGATCTTGAAGTACTTACTGTGTTTCCCAGGAGGTCATAGTGCAGAGCCCTGACCTGCCGGGGAGAGGGGCAGTGCGGGGAGAGATTTCCCTTGTTCCTTTCTTGCATTTCACTTTTAAACTGTCTTGATTTTTATTCTGTACTATTTGGAGCTGGTGTCAGTACGTGTAAGTTGCAGGAAGCCTTTGAAAGGAAGTAGGTAAATATAATGAATCTGAAGTAACAAAAATACCTGGCCATGACTTCTACTCCAAAATCTCCCAGAGGCGGCGATCACAATTCAGATGAACAGCAGTTCGGATCTCCCTCTCTTAAAGAAAAGAACATTAAGGTATTTTTATGTGATCATTTTTTGAAAAGAACGCTGCTCATTTTAAAGCCCCTGGCAATAGAATAAAATAATATCTAAGTGTTCAAATATGCACATGTGACTCTCCTAAAATACACAACTCTGCCCACTTTTGTTCAAATGGCTTAATTCTGTCCAACCCCATCAGATGAGATTCTGAATGGTTGTGCTAGAAACAATAGCAAAAAAATGTTTTGCTACAAAACTAGCAATGACAAAGGTCTGGTTTCCTCTCCAGCCTCTCGGAAAAAAAAACAAATGATCCCGGCTGCCCATTATAACACCTGCTGCTCACAATGAAAACCCAAGCCAAGGAACTCATGCCCTTCCATCCAAATATCCAATCTACCCGCAGAGAATTCAAGCTGTCCAGCCACACACCAGCTGCTTGCTTAGTCACTGCAGAAGGCTCGGCTTCCGTTCCCTTCTCTCTCCTAATGTTTTTTTTTTTTTCCCTCATTTTCCCTCTTCTCTGTCTCTTCCATGAAAGAAGAGTCATTAACACAGTCTCAGAATTCCCCATGAACTCCTGAACCGAAACTCACGGTATTTTCAGCAAGGATTATCAAATTTTATCCTTCCCTTTCACCCTCTGCTTCTACACCAGAATGATACAAACTAAGCGTTTCTAAAATGTGAGGCAGAAATGGCACATTCCACTCAGCACTTAGGGTCAGTCATGATGCTTCGAACGGACAGTTCGTGGAAGAGGATGAGCTGGAACCCAACCTCACTCAATATTCCAATTTTACCTTCATCCTTCTTTCCAGTTACCAGATGATGGGATGCCTCTCATGATCTCAAAAACCCTGTGAGAAACTCCCATCTCCTTTGTTTGGCCTTATTGCTTCCTTGGGGCTTGACTCACAACACGAGTTCTCTGTCTTTGCCCGAGTCATGACTTGTCTTACCTTACGGGTGTATTTTTAAATCAACACATGCAAACTTTCAAAATTCAAACTGCATTTTCTCATGAATACACATTTGTATTCCCCAGACTCTTGGATTATTTCAGTGATTGATATTGGTCAGTGATTCTTAACATTTTCACTTCAAATGCATGCTACTCAGGCAGGGACAGCAAACCCAGATGTTCACAGTACCCTCAGGATTCACCTTTATGGTATAGTGGGTGATTCTATGATATAAATAATGACTCCCACCTGATCATGTTGGCAAGACGCAGCAGCTTCCTGCTAGCTCTAACAGCACGCTGTCCCATTTGGAACACAACCAAAGGGACCTGAAATCTAGCACCAGATTTGCTGGTCCAGCCAGGGAGCCCAGTGGAAGGGCATCCCTTGCGATTCAACTCTTCACAGACGGGGTCCTTTTTAGGTCACACACAGGTTCTGTGTGTGCTGCAGTGCCCCTGCACCTGGAGCGTCCTTACTCTAGCCATAAGCAAATGTGGTTCCCCCACCTTTTCTTTATCACTCTGCAGAGAAGCCCTCTTTGACCATCTTACTTAAACCAACCTTGCAGTTATTCAGTCACCAAGTCTTGTCCAAATCTTTGCCACCCAATGGACTGCAGCACACCAGGCTTCCCAGTCCTTCACCATTTCCCAGAGTTTGCTCAAACTCATGTCCATTGAATAAGGGATGCCATCCAACCATCTCATCTTCTGTCACCCTCTTCTCTTTCTGTCTTCAATCTTTCCTGGCACAGAGTCTTTTCCAATGAGTTGGCTATACTCATCAGGTGGCCAAAGTATTGGAGGTTTAGCTTTAGCATTAGTTCTTTCAAAGAGTATTCAGGGTTGATTTCCTTTAAGATTGACTGGTTTGGTCTTCTTGCTATCCAAGGGACTCTCAAGAATATTCTCCAGTGACACAGTTTGAGATGCTCAACCTTTATAGTTTAGCTCTCACATCCATACATGACTACTGGAAAGACCATAGCCTTGACTATACGGACCTTTGTCGGCAAAGTGATGTCTTTGCTTTTTAACACACTGTCAAGGTTTGTCATAGCCTTCCTGACAAGAGGCAAGTGTCGTCTGATTTCATGGCTACAGCCACCATCTGCAGTGATTTTAGAGCCAGGAAGAGGGAATCTGTCACTGCTTCCACTTTCCCCTCAGGGATCACCGCCTTGTCGTGGAGAAGGGGCTGCCGTAACTTAACCTAATGAATCTATGAGCCATGCTGTGCAGGGACCTCCAAGACGACAGGTCATAGTGGAGAGTTCTGACAAATGCTATCCACTGGCGGAGGGCGTGGCAGACCAGCCCGTATACTTGCCATGAGAAGTATGCTTCCCATGAACTGCATGAAAAACTAACCTTTCCTCACTCCAAATGCATTCTCTCTCAACTCTCCTTTTTACTCTTGGCAGCAAAACAAAGCAGTGATTAAGTCAGTGGCAAATTTTAATGCTGACTCCAGTTTTTTAACCCTTCCCAGTTTCCATGATTTTCCCCTGTAGTCTCTTCCCACTTGGTCCTTGTCCCCTTTGGTCAATAGAATGAGGAAGAAGCATGAGCACAAATGCATGCGCAAGCCTCTGTTTGTATCAGTTTCATAGGATCCCATTGGCCACAGCAAATCACGTGTCCCTTCCCTGACAGTCAAGAGAGGGGCTTCCCAGGTGGCACTAGCGGTAAAGAATCTGCCTGTCAATGCAGGAGACACAAGAGACGTGGGTTCCATTCCTGGGTCGGGAAGATCCCCTGGAGGAGGAAATAGCAACCCACTCCAGTACTCTTGCGTGGAGAACCCCATGGACTGAGGAGCCTGGTGGGCTACAGTCCATAGGATTGCAAAGAGTCGGACATGACCGAAGTGACCTAGCATGTGGTCGAGACAAAGGAAAGTAGGAAGAAATGCAAAATTCCTTGACAAAGGGCATAGACACAGGGAAGGACAAACGACGGGAGCTAACAACTCAGTACACGGCATTGGCCAGGTTCTACCAGTTGCCTGACCTCCTGGAAGGATTCCAAAGTTTCATCTGGGCTCGCTGAATGATAGGTCATGACTAATTGGGTGCATCTCTCATCCTCTATGATATATCTGATGACATAACAGAAAGCTGAAGAAAAGGAGTTAAAATCAGATCAGAGGAATCAAGAAAATATTTGTCAACAGTCCTTTGTCAACAAGACTTTAGGAAATATCACTAGCCAGTAGCTTTGTGTCCTATGCCTCTTATTAATTTCCATATTCACTTTTCTCAATTTGTGCTTTGCAGACCACTGGCTTTATTTGAGGTAGACAGATGTGTTTATTTCCTTCAGCTAAGAGCTGACACCACTGGTTCAGTTCAGTTCAGTTCAGTCGCTCAGTCGTGTCCGACGCTTTGCGACCCCATGAATCGCAGCACGCCAGGCCTCCCTGTCCATCACCAACTCCCGGAGTTCACTCAGACTCACGTCCATCGAGTCCGTGATGCCATCCAGCCATCTCATCCTTGGTCGTCCCTTTCTCCTCCCGCCCCCAATCCCTCCCAGCACCACAGTCTTTTCCAACGAGTCGCCTCTTCGCATGAGGTGGCCAAAGTACTGGAGTTTCCGCTTTATCATCATTCCTTCCAAAGAAATCCCAGGGCTGATCTCCTTCAGAATGGACTGGTTGGATCTCCTTGCAGTCCAANGACCCCATGAATCGCAGCACGCCAGGCCTCCCTGTCCATCACCAACTCCCGGAGTTCACTCAGACTCACGTCCATCGAGTCCGTGATGCCATCCAGCCATCTCATCCTTGGTCGTCCCTTTCTCCTCCCGCCCCCAATCCCTCCCAGCACCACAGTCTTTTCCAACGAGTCGCCTCTTCGCATGAGGTGGCCAAAGTACTGGAGTTTCCGCTTTATCATCATTCCTTCCAAAGAAATCCCAGGGCTGATCTCCTTCAGAATGGACTGGTTGGATCTCCTTGCAGTCCAAGGGATTCTCAAGAGTCTTCTCCAACACCACAGTTCAAAAGCATCAATTCTTCGGTGCTCAGCCTTCTTCACAGTCCAACTCTCACATCCATACGTGACCACAGGAAAAACCACAGCCTTGACTAGACGAAACCACTGGGGAGGATAGAAAGAGGAGGGCCAGTGTGGGGCACTACATGCTGAAGCTGGACTGAAAGTAGCTTAATTTTTGCAAGGCTAACTCTGGAATCGGTTTTCAAAAAGTCCATTGTTTTTCTCCTTTAATTTGGGCTCCTCAAAGGATTTCTCCTATGTGGGCTCCTCATTAAGGTTTGTTGATAATTTGCTTAAAAGCCTAAGAAAATGATGGCATAGCAGTGTTGGCTTATGCCTTTTCTTCTAACGCACCATTATTTTAACACTCACATTAAGTCTTATCCCCAAAATCATTTAAAAGTTTCAAATACCACCCACTTGTTTGTTTTTATTTAATAACTGTCTCACGGAAAATCTGTATAATTGGGGGATTCTGAGCTTCTGGTCTGGAGGAGCTTCTGACCCCCTCCTCACTGAGGTGGATTTTGTATGAGATGATGCTAGCAGTGCCTTCATATTTTTGTTTTCTGAGAAAGTTAGACAAGTATTTAACCAAGTATAGTGGTATAGTTGCCATTAATAGGGACCGATCAGAAGGAGAAAATTAAATCAAGAAGGGTACACATATGCACCTTATTATAGCTCCAAGGGAAACTAATAAGAACTACTGTGTGGCACAGGAAACTCTGCTCAGTACTCTGTAAAGACCTAAATGGGAAGAGAGTCTAAAAAAGAGCGGATAAATGCATAACTAAATCACTTTGTTGTACACCTGAAACTAACACAGCATTGTAAATCAACTATACTCCAATAAATATATTTATTAAAAAATATATATATATGTATATATTTAAAAGGAAAGGTACCACAAAGCTCAGAAACCACGGACATGGTCAAGGATGACTTCATCTCTTTTCCCCTCCAAACCTTTCCTGTTCCTCATTTCAGTGAATGTGGTCACTCTCTGCCCAGGCACCCTAGACATAACCCAGGAATGACTCAATGTCACTTCCTCCTCAGACTTCAGGTCCAATCCGTCACCGAGCCGAGCCAGTTCTGTTTTCTGGAGAAGTCTCACACTGGTCGTGCCTCCTGCTCTCCACTCCTACCCTCTGGGTTGAGACCTCTCCATCTTCCACCACGTCCCTGCCTAGCCTTCTCTGTGGTCTCCCAGTCCCTGGCCATGCCCAATTCTAATGCATTTTCCAAACAGCCAAAGTGATTTTCTAAACAACTGTTCTGAGCAAGACCCTAGATCGCATGTTCCATCCTTGCCTCCATTCTGAAGATAAAGATTGAATTCCAGGACTGAGTTCCCAAGATTCTATCCTGCCTCTGTGCTGGCCACTTTCTCTAAGTGACTCAGAAAGCTCTTGGTTCTCTGAGCCCACCATGCTGTTTCCGGGATTTTGTTCACATTATTCCCTTTCACCTAACCTGCCTCTTGAGAAATCTATATGCAGGTCAGGAAGCAACCGTTAGAACTGGACATGGAACAACAGACTGGTTCCAAATAGGAAAAGGAGTANGATGGCATCACGGACTCGATGGATGTGAGTCTGAGTGAACTCCGGGAGATGGTAATGAACAGGGAGGCCTGGCGTGCTGTGATTCATGGGTTCACAAAGAGTTGGACATGACTGAGCGACTGAACTGAACTGAACTGAACTACCCATCACTTGGCTACCTCCCACCAAGTCCTGGCACGGGCTTCACATTGTCCTGGAAGCTCCTCCTGGGCTCCAAGAAGGGTTATGTGACTGCTCCCTGCCTTCTACCAGCTTCTGCAATGGAGCTGGAGCTCTGACCACACTGGATTGATAATGACAGTCTATCTGCTGTGTGTCCCTGCTAGACTGTAAACTCTAGAGCAGAAGCATCTGTGTCTGACTTGTTCACAGTTGTATCTACCCATCATCCAGTAAAGTGTTTGCCTCATGTTAGACACCCAATAAATATTTTTGAATTTCATATACATGGAAGGCTCTAAATCAATTTGCCTCACGTGCTGAGAACAAGCCAATAAACTGATCATCAGGTCAAGAAGATGTTAGAGCACAAAGTCTGGTACCAAAATGCCTGGGCCTGAACCCCATGTGCACCACTTGCTAGTGGGTGACCTTGAGTAAGTTACTTAGTTATCCTAAACCTCTTAAAGTGAATATAACAATGCTTACTTTATAGGGTTGTTAGAGATCAGTTCAGCTCAGTTCAGTTGCTCAGTCGTGTCTGATTCTTTGTGATCCCAGGGACCGCAGTATACCAGGCCTCCCTGTCCATCACCAACTCCCGGAGTCCACCCAAACCCATGTCCATTGAGTCATTGATGCATCCAACAATCTCATCCTCTGTCGTCCCCTTCTCCTCCTGCCCTCAATCTTTCCCAGCATCAGGGTCTTTTCAAGTGAGTCAGCTCTTCACATGAGGTGGCCAAAGTACTGGAGTTTCAACATCATTCCTTCCAATGAACACCCAGGACTGATCTCCTTTAGGATGGACTGGTTGGATCTCCTTGCAGTCCAAGGGACTCTCATTAGTCTTCTCCAACACTGCAGTTCAATAGCATCAATTCTTCGGTGCTCAGCATTCTTTATAGTCCAACTCTCACATCCATACATGACCACTGGAAAAACCAGAGCCTTGACTAGATGGACTTTTGATGGCAAACTAATGTCTCTGCTTTTGAATATGCTATCTAAGTTGGTCATAACTTTCCTTCCAAGGAGTAA
>SJYH01008629.1:18160-28629 GCA_006408735.1 Sylvicapra grimmia | reverse complement strand
CCCTCAGTGTTCCTCTCGAGTGGAGAAGGGTATGTCGGGGAACTTGTTGAGATGCAGCAAGGGTGTGAAGGAACCTTTGAGGTTCAGGAGAGAAGGCGTGATTTCTCTAAGGATGCCGCAGCAGAAAAGTGCCTCATCTCGCCTGGAGGGTAGCACCTCCTAGTTTTTCTCGAGTAGTGGCATGTCCCTCTCGAGTTACGACAGGAACCTAGGGCACCCGCTCGCGTGGCCTCAGGAAAGGTCAGGCTCCCTGCGAGTTGAGAGGGGCCCCTCGGGTTTCCTCTCCAGTCGGTGCTGGGTCCTAAGTTCCCATCTGGAGCCGAAGCTGGCATCTGATGTTTCCTCTCCAGTGCTGGCATGGATTTGGGGTTCCTCTGGAGTCTCCCCTGGGGAATCAGGTGTCATCTCCTGTGGTTACATACACGTCCGCTTTCCTCCCGAACTGTAGCAGCATTGTCAGGCTTTTTCCCTCGAGATGCCACAGGGTTGTGGCACGAGCCACCATGGTAAGAGGTTATATGCGTGTTACACTTGATGTTGTGCAGGGAAATGAGGTTCATCTGGAGTGGACTGAGACATCTCGTGGAATTTTAGTATGTTGGCACGACCCCTGGAGATCTCGGCTTTCCTGTTGAGAGTGCCACCTCTTGAGATGCGACGGGAATGGCGGGAATCCTNTGAGGTTCATCTGGAGTGGACTGAGACATCTCGTGGAATTTTAGTATGTTGGCACGACCCCTGGAGATCTCGGCTTTCCTGTTGAGAGTGCCACCTCTTGAGATGCGACGGGAATGGCGGGAATCCTTTCCCAACGAAGCTGGGAAATGGACCCTCATCTCGAGCTCACAACGGGGAAACGGGGCTCCTCCTGCGTTGTGCCGGGAACCTCGTTGTTCCTCCCACGTGGTGATGGGTATGTTGGGGAACTGATTGAGTTGCAGCAAGGGTGGGAAGGACCCTTGTGAGGTTCAAGAGGGAAGGCGTGATATCCCTCAAGATGCCGTAGCAGAAAAGGGCCTCTTCTCTCCTGCAGGGCAGCACCTCCTGGTTTTTCTCGAGTTGCCCAAGCCCCTCTCGATTTACAACGGGGACCTCAGGGACCCGCTGGAGTGGCCTCAGGAAAAACCAGTCTCCATGCGAGTTGCGATGGGACCCTTTTGATTTCTCTCCAGTCAGTGTCAGGTCCTAGGTACTCGTCTGGAATTGTGGTCAGAACCTGATGTTTCCTCTTCAGTGCTGACATGGATCTTGGGGTTCCTCTGGAGTCTCCACAGGAGAGTCAGGACTCTTCTCGAGTGGAGACATACGCATCCAGTATCCTCCTGAGCTGCAGCAGCAGTGTCATGCTTCCCGACGAATTGACAGAGGGATCTTCAGCTTTCCTTCGAGGTGCCACAGGGCTGTCGCACGTGCCACCGTGGTGTGATTTGATGCTCGGGGTGACCTTCGAGGCAGGGCATGGAAATCAGGTTCATCTGGAGTGGACTTAGACATTTGGGGGACTTTTAGTATGTTGGCACGACCTCTGAAGATCTTGGCTTTCCTGTTGAGAGTGCCACCTCTTGAAACACGATGGTAACGGCAGGAATCATTTCCCAACGAAGCAGGGAAAGGGACCCTCATGTCGAGTTCAACAGGGGAAAACGGGGCTCCTTTTGAGTTGTTCTGGGACCCTTGGTGTTCCTCCCGCGTGGGGACTGGTATGTCGGGGAACTTCTTCAGTTGCAGCAAGGGTGGGAAGGACCCTTGCGAGGTTCAATAGGGAAGGCATGATTTCCCTCGAGATGCCACAGCAGAAAAGGGCCTCATCTCGCCTGCAGGGGAAGACCTCCTGGTTTTTCTCGAGTTGCGAAAGGTCCCTCTTGAGTTACTACAGGGACTTCAGGGACCCGCTGGCGTGTCCTCAGGAAAGACCTGTCTCCATGTGAGTTGCAAGGGGCCCCTCGGTATTCCTCTCCAGTCAGTGTCGGGTCCTAGGTCTTCGTCTGGAACTGCGGCCAGTTACTGAGGTTTCGTCTCCAGTGCTGACATGGATCTTGAGGTTTCTCTGGAGTCTCCACAGGAGAGTCAGGACTCTTCTCGAGTGGAGACATACACGTCCGCTTTCCTCCCGAGCTGTAGCAGCAGTGTCATGCATCCCGACGAGTTGACACACAGATCTGTGGCTTTCCCTCGTTGTGCCACAGGGCTGTCGCACGTGCCACCGTGGTGTGACTCGATGATCGGGGTGGCCTTCCAGGAAGAGCAGGGAAATTAGGTTCATCTTAAGTGGACTGAGACATTTGAGGGTCTTTTAGAATGGTGGCACGGTGCCTGGAGTTCCTCTCGACTTTACTGTTGAGAACACATCCTCTTGCTGTGCGACGGGAAGGCCATAATCCTTTCCTGATGAAGCAGTGAAAGGAACCCTCATCAAAAGCGGAGGAGGGGAAAAGAGGGCCCCTCTTGAGTTGTGGTTGGACCCTCAGTGTTCCTTTCGAGTGGAGACTGGTATGTCAGGAACTTCTTGAGTTGCAGCAAGGGTGTGAAGGACCCTTTGAGTTTACGGAGGGAAGGCGTGATTTCTCTCGGGATGCAGCAGCAGAAAACGGCCTCATCTCACCTGGAGGGAAGAACCTCCTGGTTTTTCTCGAGTTGTGGCAGGTCCCTCTCGATTTACGAGGGGAATGTCAGGGGCCCGCTCACGTGGCCTCAGGAAAGGCCAGTCTCTGTGCGATTTGAGAGGGGCCCTTGTGATTCCTCTCCAGTTGGTGCCTGGTCCTAAGTCCCAATCTTCAGCCGAAGCTGGAACCTGAGGTTTCCTCTCCAGCGCTGGCATGGATCTTGGGGATCCACTGGAGTCTCCCCAGGGGAGTCAGGCCTCGTCTCCTGTGGTTACATGCACGTCCACTTTCCTCCCAAGCTGTAGCAGCAGTGTCAGTCTTCCTGTCGAGTTGGCCCAGGGATCCCTGTCTTTCCCTCGAGATGCCACAGGGCTGTGGCACATGCCACTGTGGTGTGAGGTGATACACGAGTGGCACTCGTGGCAGGGCATGGAAATCAGGTTCATCTGGAGTGGACTGAGACATCTGGGGGACTTTTAGTATGTTGGTACGACCCCTGGAGATCTCGGCTTTCCTGTTGAGAGCGCCACCTCTTGAGATGCGACTGGAACAGTGGGAATCCTTTCCCAATGATGCAGGGAAAGGGACCCTCATCTTGAGGTCATGAGGGGGAAATGGGGCTCCTCCTGAGTTGTGCCGGGACCCTCGGTATTCCTCCCGTGTGGGGACGGGTATGTCGGGGAACTTCTTGAGTTGCAGCAAAGGGTGGGAAGGACCCTTGCGAGGTTCAAGAGAGAAGGCGTGATTTCCCTCGAGACGCCGCAGCAGAAAAGGGCCTCATCTCGCCTGCAGGGGAGAACCTCCTGGTATTCCTTGAATTGCGGCAGGTCCCTCTTGAGTTACGATGGGGACCTCAGGGACCCGCTGGCATGGCCACTGGAAAGACCAGTCTCCATGCGAGTTGCGAGGGTCCCCTCAGGATTCCTCTCCAGTCAGTGTCAGGTCCTCAGTCTTCATCTGGAAAAGCGGCTATAACCTGAGGTTTTCTCTCCTGTGCTGACATGGAACTTGGGCTTCCTCTAGAGTCTCCACAGGAGAGTCAAGACTCTTCTCGAGTGGAGACATACACATCCGTTTTCCACCCGAACCGTAGCAGCAGTGTCAGGACTGCCGACGAGTGGACAGAGGGATCTGTGGCTTTCCCTCGAGGTGCCACAGGGCTGTTGCACGTGCCACCGTGGTGTGCTTTTATGCTCCGGGTGACCTTCGAGGCAGGGCAGGGAAATCAGGTTCACCTGGAGTGGACTGAGACATTTGGGGGTCTTTTGGAATGGTGGCATGACCACTGGAATTCCTCTCATCTTTCCTGTTGAGACCACGTCATCTTGCTCTGCTACAGGAATGCCAGAATACTTTGCCGCCGAAACAGGGATAGGAACCCTCATCTGGAGTGGAGGAGGGGTAAAGGAGGCCCCTCTTGAGTTGTGGTGGGACCCTTAGGTTTCCTCTCAAGTGGAGATGGGTATGTCGGGGAACTTCTCGAGTTGCAGCAAGGGTGTCAAGGACCCTTTGAGGTTCAGGAGGGAAGGCGTGATTTCTCTCTGGATGTGGCAGCAGAAAACGGCCTCATCTCGCCTGGACGGGAGAACCTCCTGGTTTTACTCGAGTTCTGACAGGTCCCTCTAGAATTATGTCGGGGACCTCAGGGATCTGCTCGCGTGGCCTCAGGAAAGGCCAGTCTCCGTGCGATTTGAGAGGGCCCACTCGGGATTCCTCTCCAGTCATTTACAGGTCCTAAGTCACCTTCTGGAGCTGAACCTGGAACCTGAGGATTCCTCTCCAGTGCTGGCATGGATCTTGGGTTCCTCTGTAGTCTCCCCAGGGGAGTCAGGCCTCGTCTCCTGTGGTTACATGCACGTCCACTTTCCTCCTGAGCCATAGGAGCAGTGCAAGGCTTCCCGTCCAGTTGACCCAGGGATCTCTGTCTTTCCCTCGAGATGCCACAGGGCTGCGGCATGAGCCACCATGGTGTGAGGGGATACTCGTGTGACACGAGGTAGTGCAGGAAATTCAGGTTCAGCTGGAGTGGAATGAGACTTTTGGGGGACTTTTAGTATGTTGGCACGACCCCTGGAGATCTCGGCTTTCCTGTTGAGAGTGCCACCTCTTGAGATGGGATGGGAATGGCGGGAATCCTTTCCCGTCGAAGGAGGGTAAGGCACCCTCATCTCGAGCTCACGAGGGGTAAACGGGGCTCCTCCTGAGTTGTGCCGGGAACCATGGTGTTCCTCCCAAGTGGGGACGGTATGTGGGGTAACTTCTTGAGTTGCAGCAAGGGTGGGAAGGACCCTTGCGAGGTTCAAGAGGGAAGGTGTGATTTCCCTCTAGATGCCGCAGCAGAAAAGGGCCTCATCTTGCCTACAGGGGAGAACATCCTGGGTTCTATCGAGTTTCAGCAGGTCCCTCTCGAGTTAAGACAGGGACCTCAGGGAACTGCTCGCATGGCCTCAGGAAAGACCAGTCTTCATGCGAGAAATGAGGGGCCCCTCAGGATTCCACTCCAGTCAGTGTCAGGTCCTAGGACCTCGTCTGGAATTACAGCCAGAACCTGAGGTTTCCTCTCCAGTGCTGACATGGATCTTGGGGTTCCTCTGGAGTCTCCACAGGAGAGTCAGGACTCTTCTCGAGTGGAGGCATACACGTCCATTTTCCTCCTGAGCTGTAGCAGCAGTGTCAGTCTCCCCAACGGGTTGACAAAGAGATCTGTGGCTTTCCCTCGAGGTGCCACAGGGTGGTCACACGTGCCACCGTGGTGTGATTCGATGCTCGGGGTGACCTTCGAGGCAGGGCAGGGAAATCAGGTTCACCTGAAGTGGACTGAGATATTTGGGACTTTTGGAATGGTGGAAAGACCCCCGGAGTTCCTCTGGACTTTCCTGTTGAGAGCATGTCTTCTTGCTGTGCGATGGGAACACCAGAATCCTTTCCTGATGAAGCAGGGAAAGGAACACTCATCTGGAGCGCAGGAGGGGGAAAGGGGGCGCCTTTTGAGTTGTGGTGGGACCCTCTGTTTTCCTCTCGAGTGGAGACTGGTATGACGCGGAACTTCTTGAGTCGCAGCAAGGGTGTGAATGACCCTTTCAAGTTCAGGAGGGAAGGCATGATTTCTCTCGTGATGCCACAGCAGAAAACGGCCTCATTTCGCCTGGAGGGGAGAAATTCCTGTTTTTTTCGAGTTGTGGCAGGTCCCTCTCATGTTACGAAGGGGACTTCCGGACCCACTCGCGTGGCTTGAGGAAATGCCAGTCTCCGTGCGAGGTGAGAGGGGCCCCACGGGTTTACTCTCCAGTCAGTGCCGGGTCCTAAGTCCCCATCTGGAGCTGAAGCTTGAACCTGAGGTTTCCTCTCCAGTGCTGGCAAGGATCTTGGGGTTCCTCTGGAGTCTCCCCAGGGGAGTCAGGCCTCGTCTCCAGTGGTTACATGCACGACCGCTTTCCTCCTGAGCTGTAGCAGCAGTGTCAGGCTTCCCGTCGAATTGACCCAGGTATCTCTGTCTTTCCCTTGAGATGCCACAGTGCTGTGGCATGAGCCACTGTGGTGTGAGGCGATACATGGATGACACTCGAAGCAGGGCAGGGAAATCAGGTTCATCTGGAATGGACTGAGATATCTGGGGGACTTTTAGCATGTTGGCACGACCCCTGGAGCTCTCAGCTTTCCTGTTGAGATCGCCACCTCTTGAGATGCAACAGGAATGTCGGGAATCCTTTCTCGACGAAACAGGGAAAGGGACCCTCATCTCGACCTCACGAGAGGGAAACGGGGCTCGTCCTTCTTTTTGCCGGGACCCTCGGTGTTCCTCCCGTGTGGGGACGGGTATGTTGGGGAAGTTCTTGAGTTGTAGCAAGCGTGGCAAGGACCCTTGAGAGGTTCAAGAGGGAAGGCATGATTTCCCACAAGAATCCGCAGCAGAAAAGGGTCTCATCTCACCTGCAGGGGAGAACCTCCTGGTTTTTCTCGAGTTGCAGCAGGTCACTCTCAAGTTATGCCAGGGACCTTAGGGACCCGCTGGTGTGGCCTCAGAAAAGACCAGTATCCATGTGAGTTGTGAGGTGCTCCTCGGGATTCCTCTTCTGTCAGTGTTGGAGCATAGGACCTCATGTGGAACTGCAGCCAGAACCTGAGGTTTCCTGTCCAGTGCTGACATGGATCTTGGCGTTCTTCTGGAGTCTCCACAGGAGAGTCAGGAGTCTTCTCGAGTAGAGACATACACGTCCGTTTTCCTCCCGAGCTGTAACAGCAGTGTCAGGCTTCCCGAGAAGTTGACCCAGGAATCTCTGTCTTTCCCTTGAGATGCCACAGAGCTGAGTCACAAGCCACCGTGGTGTGAGGCGATATGCGGCTGACACTGGAGGTAGTGCAGGGAAATCAGGTACATCTGGAGTGGACTGAGACATATGGGGGACTTTTAGTATGTTGGCACGACCCCTGGAGATCTCGGCTTTCCTGTTGAGAGCGCCACCTCTTGAGATGTGACGGGAACGGCGGGAATCCTTTCCCGAACAAGCAAGGAAATGGACCCTCATCTCACGCTCACGAGTGGGAAACAGCACTACTCCTGAGTTGTGCCGGGTCCCAATGTTTTCCTCCTGCGTGGGGAGGGTGTGCCGGGGAACTTCTTGACTTGCAGCATGAGTGAAAAAGACCCTTGTGAGGTTCAAGAAGGAAGACGTGATTTCCCTTGAGATGCCGCAGCAGAAAAGGGCCTCATCTCGCCTGCAGGTGAGAACATCCTGGTTTTTCTCGAGTTGTGGCAGGTCCCTCTCGGGTTACGACGGGGACCTCAGGGACCCACTGGCATGGCCTCAGGAAAGACCATCTCAAATCAAGTTGTGAGGGACCCCTCGGGATTCCTCTCTAGTCAGTGTTGGGTCCTAGGTCCTGGTCTGGAACTGCGGCCAGAACCTGAGGTTTCCTCTCCAGTGCTGACATGGAACTTGGGGTTCCTCTGGAGTCTCCACAGGAGAGTCAGGGCTCTTCTCGAATGGAGACATGAACATCCGTTTTCCTCCTGAGCTGTAGCTGCAGTGTCAGGCTTCCCGACGAGTAGACACAGGGATCTTTGGCTTTCCCTCGAGGTGCCACAGAGCTGTCTCATGTGCCAACGTGGTGTGATTCAATGCTCGGGGTGACCTTTGAGGCAGGGCAGAGCAATCAGTTTCATCTGGAGTGTACTGAGACATTTGGGGGTCTTTTGGAATGGTGGTACGAACCCTGGAGTTCCTCTCGACTTTCCTGTTCAGAGCACGTCCTCTTGCTGCGAAGGGAAGACTAGAATCCTTTCCCAACGACCCAGGGAAAGGAACCCTCATCTGGAGTGGAGGAGGGGGAAAGGGGGCTCCTGATGAGTTGTGGTGGGACCCTCAGTGTTCCTCTCGAGAGGAGACAGGTATGTCAGGGAAGTTCTTGAGTTGCAGCAAGGATGTTAAGGTCCCTTTGAGGTTCAGGAGGGAATTCATGATTTCTCTTTGGATGCTGCATCAGAAAACGGCTTCATCTCGCCTGGAGGGGAGAACCTCCTGGTTTTTCCAGAGTTGCGGCACGTCCCTATTGAGTTAGGATGGGGACCTCAGGGACCCGCTCGTGTGGCCTCAGTAAAGGCCAGTCTCTGTGCGAGTTGAGAGGGGCCCCTCGGGATTCCTCTCCAGTCGGTGCCGGGTCCTAATTCCCTGTCTGGAGCCAAAGCTGGAATGTGAGGTTTCCTCTCCAGTGCTGGCATGGATCTTGGGGTTCCTATGCAGTTTCCCCAGGGGAGTCAGGCCTCATCTCCTGTCATTACTTGCACGTCCACTTTCTACCCAAGCTGTAGCAGCAGTGTCAGGCTTCCCGTCAAGTGGACCAAGGGATCTCTGTCTTTCAATCGAGATGCCACAGGGCTGTGGCAGTAGCCACCGTGGTGTGAGGTGTTACGTGGGTGACACGCGAGGTAGTGCAGGGAAATCAGGTTCATCTGGAGTGGACTGAGACATCTAGGGGACTTTTAGTTTGTTGGCATGACCCCTGGAGATCTCGGCTTTCCTGTTGAGAGCGCCACATCTTGAAATGCGATGGGAACGGTGGGAATCCTTTATCGACGAAGCAGGGAAAGGGACCATCAAAGCGAGTTCAGGAGGGGGAAATGGGGCTCCTCCTCCTCTTGTGCCGGGACCCTCGGTGTGCCTCCCACGTGGGTACGGTTATGTCGGGGAACTTCTTGTGTTGCAACAAGGGTGAGAAGGACACTTGTGAGGTTAATGAGGAAAGGCGTGATTTCCCTTGAGACGCTGCAGCAGAAAAGGGCCTCATCTCGCCTGCAGGGGAGAACTTCCTGCTTTTTTTCGAGTTGCGGCACGTCCCTCTCGAGTTACAATGGGGACCACAGGGACCCGCTGGCGTGGCCTCAGGAAAGTCCAGTCTCCATGCAAGTTGCGAGGGTCCCCTCGGGATTCCTCTCCAGTTATTGTCGGGTTCCATGTCCTTGTCTGGAACTGCAGTCAGAATCTGAGGTTTCCTCTCCAGTGCTGCCATGGATCTTGGGGTTCCTCTGGAGTCTCCACAGAAGAATCAGGACTCTTCTTGAGTGGAGACATNTTCCATGTCCTTGTCTGGAACTGCAGTCAGAATCTGAGGTTTCCTCTCCAGTGCTGCCATGGATCTTGGGGTTCCTCTGGAGTCTCCACAGAAGAATCAGGACTCTTCTTGAGTGGAGACATGCACGTCCGTTTTCTTCCCGAGCAGTAGCAGCAGTGTCAGGCTTCCCGACAAGTTGACACAGAGATCTGTGGCTTTCCCTCGAGGTGCCACAAGGCTGTCGCACGTGCCACCGTGGTGTGATTCAGTGCTCGGGGTGAGCTTCGAGCTAGGGCAGAGCAATCAGGTTCATCTGGAGTGGACTGTGTCATTTGGGGTCTTTTGAAATGGAGGCTCATCCACTGGAGTTCCTCTCGACATTCCTGTTGAGAGCACGTCATTTTGCCATGCGACGGGAATGCCAGAATCCTTTCCCGACGAAGCAGGGGAAGGAACACTAATCTGGAGAGGAGGAGGGGAAAGGGGGCTCCTCTTGAGTTTTGGTGGGACCCTCAGTGTTCGTCTCAAGTGGAGACGGGTATATCGGGGAACTTCTTGAGTTGCAGCAAGGTGGTGAAGGACCCTGTGAGGTTCAAGAGGGAAGGCGTGATTTCTCTCGGGATGTCGCAGCTGTAAACGGCTTCATCTCGCCTGGAGGGGAGACTCTCCTGGTTTTTCTCGAGTTGGGGAAGGTCCCTCTCAAGTTATAACAGGGACATCCGAGACCCACTTGTGTGGCCTCAGGAAAGGCCGGTCTCTGTGTGAGTTGAGAGGGGCCTCACGGGTTTACTCTCCAGTTGGTGCCAGGTCCTAAGTCCCTGTCTGGAGCTGAAGCTGGAACCTGAGGTTTCCTCTCCAGTGCTGGCAAGGATCTTGGGGTTCCTCTGGAGTCTCCCCAGGGGAGTCAGGCCTCATCTCCAGTGGAGACATACACGTCCGTTTTCCTCCCAAGCTGTAGCAGCAGTGTCAGGCTTCCCAAGAAGTTGACACAGGGATCTGTGGCTGTACCTCAAGGTGCCACAGGGCTGTGGCACGTGCCACTGTGGTGTGATTTGATGTTCGGGGTGACCTTCGAGGCAGGGCAGGGAAATCAGGTACATCTGGAGTGGACTGGGACATTTGGGGGTCTTTTGGAATGGTGGCACGACCCCTGGAGATACTCTCGACATTCCTGTTGAGAGCACGTCCTCTTGCTGTGGGACTGGAACGCCAGAATCCTTTCTGGATGAAGCAGGGAAAGGAACTCTCAACTGGAGCAGAGGAGGGGGAAACGGGGCTCCTCTTGAGTTGTGGTGGGACCCTCAGTGTTCCTCTCGA
>SJYH01008629.1:0-10505 GCA_006408735.1 Sylvicapra grimmia | reverse complement strand
GCCAGAAACCATTCCCGATTAAGCAGGGATAGGAACCCTCATCTGGAGTGGAGGTGGGGGAAAGGGTCCCCTCTTGACTTGTGGTTGGATCCTCAGTGTTCCTCTCGAGTGGAGACGGGTATGTCGGGGAACTTCTTGAGTTTCAGCAAGGGTGTGAAGGACCCTTTGAGGTTCAGGAGGGAGGCGTGATTTCTCTCGGGATGCCACAACAGAAAACTGCCTCATCCCGCCTGGAGGGGAGAACCTACTGGATTTTCTTGAGTTGCGGAAGGTCCCTCTCGAGTTATGACGGGGATTTCATGGACCCGCTCGTGTGGCCTCAGGAAAGGCCAGTTTCCATGCGAGTTGAGAGGGGCCCCTCGGGATTCCTCTCCAGTCACTGCCAGGTACTAAGTCCCCATCTGGAGACGAAGGTGGAACCTGAGGTTTCCTCTCCAGTGCTGGCATGGATCTTGGGGTTCCTCTGGAGTCTCACCAGGGGAGTCAGGCCTCGTCTCCTGTGGTTACATGCACGTGCGCTTTGATCCCAAGCTGTAGCAGCAGTGTCAAGCTTCCTGTCATGTTAACCCAGGGATACCTCTCTTTCCCTCGAGATGCCACAGGGCTGTGGCATGAGCCACCATGGTGTGAGGCAATACACGGGTGACATTCGAGGCAGGGCTGGGAAATGAGGTTCATCTGGAGTGGACTGAAACATCTAGGGGAATTTTGGTATGTTGGCACGACCCCTGGAGATCTCGCCTTTCCTGTTGAGAGTGCCACCTCTTGAGATGTGACGGGAAAGACGGGAATCTTTTCCCGGCGAAGCAGGGAAAGGAATCCTCATCTCCAGGTCACGAGGGGGATATGGGGCTCCTCCTGAGTTGTGCCGGGACCCTCGGTGTTCCTCTCGCGTGGGGATGGGTATGTCAGAGAACTGATTGTGTTGCAGCAAGGGTGGGATGGACCCTTGCGAGGTTCAAGAAGGAAGGCTTGATATCCCTCGAGACACCACAGGAGAAAAGGGTTTCTTCTCTCCTGCAGGGGAGAAACTCCTGGTTTTTCTCAAGTTGCGCAGGCATCTCTCAATTTGTGATGGGGAACTCAGGGACCCGCTGGTGTGGCCTCAGGAAAAAACAGTCTCCATGCGAGTTGCGAGGGGCCCCTTGGGATTCCTCTCCAGCCAGTGTCGGGTCCTAGATCCTCATCTGGAATTCCGGCCAGAACCTGAGGTTTACTCTCCAATGATGACATGGATCTTGGGGTTCCTCTGGAGTCTCCACAGGAGAGTCAGGACTCCTCGAGTGGAGACATACACGTCTGCTATCCTCCTGAGCTGTAGCAGCAGTGTCAGTCTTCCCGAAGAGTTGACACAGGAGTCTGTAACTTTCCCTCGAGGTGCCACAGGGCTGTCGCTTGTGCCACCGTGGTGTGATTTGATGCTCGGGGTGACCTTCTGGGCAGTTCAGGGAAATCAGGTTCATCTGGAGTGGACTGAGACATCTGGGTGACTTTTAATATGTGGGCACGACCCCTGGAGTTCCTCTCAACTTTCCTGTTGAGAGCACGTCCTCTTGCTCTGCGACGGAAACGCCAGAATCCTTTCCCAACGAAGCAGGGAAAGGAAACCTCATCTGGAGCAGAAGAGGGGGAAAGGGGTTCCTCTTGAATTGTGGTGGGACCCTCAGTGTTCCTCTCTAGTGGAGATGAGTATGTTGCAGAACTTCTTGAGTTGCAGCAAGGGTGTGAAGGACCCTTTGAGGTTCAAGAGGGAAGGCGTGATTTCTCACGAGATGCCGAAGCAGAAAACGGCTTCATCTCGCCAGGAGGGGAGAACCTCCTGGTTTTTCTCCAGTTGCAGCAGGTCCCTCTAGAGTTATGATGGGGATCTCAGGGACCCGATCGCGTGGCCTCAGGAAAGGCCAGTCTAAGTGCGAGTTGAGAGGGGCTCCTCGGGTTACCTCTCCAGTCGGTGCCGGGTCCTAAGTCCCCGTCTGGAGCTGAAGCTGGAACCTGAGGTTTCCTCTCCAGTGCTGGCATGGATCTTGGNTCTAAGTGCGAGTTGAGAGGGGCTCCTCGGGTTACCTCTCCAGTCGGTGCCGGGTCCTAAGTCCCCGTCTGGAGCTGAAGCTGGAACCTGAGGTTTCCTCTCCAGTGCTGGCATGGATCTTGGTGCTCCTCTGCAGTCTCCCCAGGGGAATCAGGCCTCGTCTCGTGTGGTTACATGCACATCTGCTTTCCTCCCGAGCTGTAGCAATAGTGTCAGGATTCTCGTCGAGTTGACCCAGGGATCTCTGTCTTTCCATTTAGATGCCACAGGGCTGTGGCACGAGCCACCATGGTGTGATGCAATATGCGGGTGCCCTTCTAGGCAGAGCAGGGAAATCAGGTTCATCTGGAGTGGACTGAGATATCTGGGGGAATTTTAGTATTTGACACGAGCCCTGGAGATCTCGGCTTTCCTGTTTAGAGCGCCACCTCTTGAGATGCAACAGGAATGGCAAAATCCTTTCCCCATGAAGCAGGGAAAGGGACCCTCATCTCGAACTCATGAAGGGGAAACGGGGCTCCTCCTGAGTTGTGCCGGGACCCTCAGTGTTCCACCCGCGTGGGGATGGGTATGTCGGGGAACTTCTTGAGTTGAAGCAAGGTTGGGAAGGACCCTTGCAAGTTTCAGGAGGGAAGGTGTGATTTCTATCAGGATGCCAGAGCAGAAAACGGCCTCATCTCACCTGGAGGGAAGAACCTCCTGGTTTTTCTCGAGTTGCGGCAGGTCCCTCTCGAGTTATGATGGGGACCTCAGTGACCTGCTCACGTGGTCTCAGGAAAGGCAAGTCTCTGTGCCAGTTGAGAGGGGTCCCTTGGGATTTCTCTCAAGTCGGTGCTGGGTCCTAAGTCCCCATCTGGAGCTGAAACTGGAATCTGAGGATTGCTCTCCAGTGCTGGCATGGATCTTGGGGTTCCTCTGGAGTCTCCCCAGGGGAGTCAGGTTTCGTAACCTGTGGTTACATGCACATCCGCTTTCCTCCCGAGCTGTAGCAGCAGTATCAGTCTTCCCGTCGAGTTGACCCAGGGATCCCTGTCTTTCCCTTGAGATGCCACAGGGCTGTGGCACGAGCCACCATGGTGTGAGGTGATACACGGGTGACACTCGAGGCAGGGCAGGGAAATCAGGTTCATTTGGAGTGGACTGAGAAATCTTGGGGACTTTTAGTATGTTGACACGACCCCTGGAGATCTCGGCTTTCCTTTTGAGAGTGCCACCTCTTGAAATGCGACGGGAATGGCGGGAATCCTTTCCCGATGAATCAGGGAAAGGAATCCTCATCTGGAGCGGAGGAGGGGGAATGGGGGCTCCTCTTGAGTTGTGTTGGGACCCTCAGTGTTTCTGTCGAGTGGAAACGGGTATGTCAGGGAACTTCTTGAGTTACAGCAAGGGTGTGAAGGACCCTTTGAGCTTCAGGAGGGAAGGAGTGATTTCTCTCGGTATGCCGCAGCAGAAAACAGCCTCATCTCTCCTGGAGGAGATAACCTCCTGGTTTTTCTCGAGATGCGGCACTTCCCTATCGAGTTTCGATTGGGACCCAGGGACCCGTTCGCGTGGCCTCAGGAAAGGCCAGACTCCGTGCGAGTTGAGAGGGGTCCCTCAGGATTCCTCTCCAGTCAGTGACGGGTCCTATGTCCCCGTCTGGAGCCGAAGCTGGAACCTGAGGTTTCCTCTCCAGTGCTGGCATGGATCTTGGGGTTCCTCTGAAGTCTCCCCATGGGAGTCAGGCCTCGTCTCCTGTGGTTACATGCATGTCCATGTCTGTTTTCTCCTGAGCGGTATCAGCAGTGTCAGTCTTCCCGTCGAGTTGACCCAGGGATCTCTGTCTTTCCCTCGAGATGCCACAGGTCTTTGCTCGAGCCACCGTGGTTCAAGGTGATACGTGGGTGACCCTCGAGTCAGGGCAGGAAAATCAGGTTCATCTGAAGTGGACTGAGACATCTGGAGGTCTGTTAGTATGTAGGCACGACCCCTGGAGATCTCGGCTTTCCTGTTGGGAGTGCTACCACTTGAGATGCGACGGGACCTGCAGGAATCGTTTGCCGACGAAGCAGGGCAAGCGACCCTCATCTCGAGCTCACGAGGGAAAACGGGGCTCTTCCTGAGTTGTGCCAGACCCTCCGTGTTCCTCCCGCCTGGAGATGGGTATGTTGGGGAACTTCTTGAGTTGCGGCAAGTGTGGGAAGGACCCTTGCGAGGTTCAAGAGGGAAGGCGTGATTTCCCTTGAGGCGCCGCTGCAGAAAAGGGCCTCATCTCGCCTGCTGAGGAGAACCTCCTAGTTTTTCTGGAGTTGCGGCAGTTCCCTCTGAAGTTACGACGGTGATGTCAGAAACTCGCTGACATGGCCTCAGGAAAGACCAGTCTCCATGCGAGTTGTGAGGGGACCCTCGGGAATCTTCTCCAGTCAGTTTTGGGTCCTAGGTCCTCGTCTGGAACTGCGGATAGAACCTGAGTTTTCCTCTCCAGTGGTGACATGGATCTTGGGGTTCCTCTGGAGTCTCCACAGGAGAGTCAGGACGCTTCTCGAGTGGAGACATACAACTCCATTTCCCTCTCGAGTTGTAGCAGCAGTGTCAGTCTTCCCGACGGGTTGACACAGGGATCTGTGGCTTTTCCTCGAGGAACCACAGGGCTGTTGCACGTGCCACCGTGGTGTGATTCGATGCTCGGGGTGACCTTCGAGGCAGGGCAGGGAAATCAGGTTCATCTGGAGAGGACTGAGACATTTGGGTTTGTTTAGGAATGGTGGCACGACCCCTGGAGTTCCTCTCGACATTCCTGTTGAGACCACATGCTCTTGCTGTGTGACGGGTGACACTCGAGGTAGTGCAGGGAAATCAGGTTCACCTGCAGTGGACTGAGACATCTGGGGGACTTTTAGTATGTTGGCACAAGCCCTGGAGATCTCAGCTTTCCTGTTGAGAGTGCCACCTCTTGAGATACGAAGGGAATGGCAGGAAACATTTCCCAACGAATCAGGGAAAAGGACCCTCATCTCGAGCTCACGAGGGGCAAACTGGACTCCTCCTGAATTGTGCCGGGACCCTCGGTGTTCCTCCCACGTGGGGATGTGTATGTCGGGGAACTTCTTGAGTTGCAGCAATGGTGGGAAGGACCCTTGCGAGGTTCAAGAGGGAAGGAATGATTTCTCTCGAGACGCCGCAGCAGAAAAAGACCTCATCTCACCTGCATGGGAGAACCTCCTGGTTTTACTCGAGCTGCGGCAGGTCCCTCTTGAGTTACGATGGGGACGTCAGGGATCCGTTGGCATGGCCTCAGAAAAGACCAGTATCCTTGCAAGTTGCGAGTGGCCCCTCGGGATTCCTCTCCAGTCAGTGTCGGGTCCTATGTCTTCGTCTGGAACTGCGGCCAGGACATGAGTTTTCCTCTCCAGTGCAGGCATGGATCTTGGTGTTCCTCTGGAGTCTCCCCAGGGGAGTCAGGCCTTGTCTCCTGTGGTTACATGCATGTCCGCTTTCCTCCCGAGCTGTAGTAGCAGTGTCAGTCTTCCCGATGGGTTGACTCAGGGATCTCTGTCTTTCCCTCGAGTTGCCTCAGGGCTGTTGCACGTGCCACCGTGGGGTGATTCGATTCTCGGGGTGACCTTCAAGGCAGGGAAGGGAAATCAGGTTCATCTGGAGTGGACTGAGACATTTGGGTGTCTTTTGGGATGATGGCACAATCCCTAGAGGTCCTCTCGACTTTCCTGTTGAGAGCACATCCTCTTGCTGTGCGACGGGAATGCCAGAATCCTTTCCTGATGAAGAAGGGAAAGGAACCCTCATCTGGCGTGGAAGAGGGAGAAAGGGGCCTGCTCTTGAACTGTGGTGGGACCCTCAGAGATGCTCTTGAGTGGAGACGGGTATGTCAGGGAACTTCTTTTGTTGCAGCAAGGGTGTGAAGGACCCTGTGAGATTCAGGAGGGAAGGCTTGATTTCTCTCGGGATGCCACAGCAGAAAACGGCCTCATCTCGCCTGCAGGGGAGAACCTCCTAGTTTTTCTTGAGTTGTGGCTGGTCCCTCTCTAGTTATGACAGGGACCTCAGGGACCCACTGGTGTGGCCTCAGGAAAGACCATTCTCCATACGAGTTGCAAGGGGCCCCTCGAGATTCCTGTCCAGTCAGTGTCGGGTCCGAGGTCCTCATCTGGAACTGTGGCCAGAACCTGAGGTTTTCTCTCCAGTGCTGACATGGATCTTGGGGTTCCTCTGGAGTCTCCACAGGAGAGTCAGGACTCTTCTCGAGTGGAAACATACACGTCCGTTTTCCTCCCGAGCTGTAACAGCAGTGTCAGTCTTACCAACGAGTTGACACAGGATACTTTGTCTTTCCCTTGAGGTGCCACAGGGCTGTTGCATGTGCCACTGTGGTGTGATTCGATGCACGGAGTGACCTTCAAGGCAGGGTAGGGAAATCAGGTTCATCTGGAGTGGACTGAGACATTTGGGTGTCTTTTGGGATGATGGCACAATCCCTAGAGGTCCTCTCGACTTTCCTGTTGAGAGCACATCCTCTTGCTGTGCGACGGGAATGCCAGAATCCTTTCCTGATGAAGAAGGGAAAGGAACCCTCATCTGGCGTGGAAGAGGGAGAAAGGGGCCTGCTCTTGAACTGTGGTGGGACCCTCAGAGATGCTCTTGAGTGGAGACGGGTATGTCAGGGAACTTCTTTTGTTGCAGCAAGGGTGTGAAGGACCCTGTGAGATTCAGGAGGGAAGGCTTGATTTCTCTCGGGATGCCACAGCAGAAAACGGCCTCATCTCGCCTGCAGGGGAGAACCTCCTAGTTTTTCTTGAGTTGTGGCTGGTCCCTCTCTAGTTATGACAGGGACCTCAGGGACCCACTGGTGTGGCCTCAGGAAAGACCATTCTCCATACGAGTTGCAAGGGGCCCCTCGAGATTCCTGTCCAGTCAGTGTCGGGTCCGAGGTCCTCATCTGGAACTGTGGCCAGAACCTGAGGTTTTCTCTCCAGTGCTGACATGGATCTTGGGGTTCCTCTGGAGTCTCCACAGGAGAGTCAGGACTCTTCTCGAGTGGAAACATACACGTCCGTTTTCCTCCCGAGCTGTAACAGCAGTGTCAGTCTTACCAACGAGTTGACACAGGATACTTTGTCTTTCCCTTGAGGTGCCACAGGGCTGTTGCATGTGCCACTGTGGTGTGATTCGATGCACGGAGTGACCTTCAAGGCAGGGTAGGGAAATCAGGTTCATCTGGAGTGAACTGAGACATTTGGGGGTCTTTTGGAATGGTGGCACGTACCCTGGAGTTCATCTCAACTTTCCTGTTGAGAGCATGTCCTCTTGCTGTGCGACCGGAATGCCAGAATAGTTTCCCAAAGAAGCAGGGAAAGGATCCCTCATCTAGAGCGGAGGAGGGGAAATGGGGCTGCTCTTCAGTTGTGGTGGGACCCTCAGTGTTCCTCTCGAGTGGATACGGGTATGTCAGGGAACTTCTTGAGTTGCAGCAAGGGTGTGAAGGACCCTTTGAGGTTCAGGAGGGAAGGCGTGATTTCTCTCGGGAAGCCGTAGCAGAAAATGGTCTCATCTCGCCTGGAGGGGAGAACCTCCTGGTTTTTCTCGAGATGCGGCAGTTCCCACTCGAGTTATGACGGGAACCTCAGGAACCCACTCGCGTGGCATCAGGAAAGGCCAGTCTCCGTGCAAGTTGAAAGGAGCCCCTTGGGATTCCTCCCGAGTCGTTGCCGAGTCCTAAGTCCCTGTCTGGAGCCGAAACTGGAACCTGAGGTTTCCTCTCCAGTGCTGGCATGGATCTTGGGTTTCCCCTGGAATCTCCCCAGGGGAGTCAGGCCTCGTCTCCTGTAGTTACACGCACGTCTGCTTTCCTCCCAAGCTGTAGCAGCAGTGTCAGGCTTCCCATCGAGTTGACCCAGGAATCTNACATCTGGAGTGGACTGAGACATCTGGGGGACTTTTAGTATGTTGGCACGACTCCTCGAGATCTCGGCTTTCCTGTTGAGAGCGCCACCTCTTGAGATGCAACGGGAATGGCGGGAATCCTTTCCCGTCGAAGCAGGGTAAAAGGCTCTCATCTCGATCTCACGAGGGGGAAACGGGGCTCCTCCTGCGTTGTGCCAGGACCCTCGGTGTTCCTCCCGCATGGGGACGGGTATGTCAGGGAACTTCTTGAGGTGCAGCAAGGGTGGGAAGGTCCCTTGCGAGATTCAAGAGGGAAGGCGTGATTTTGCTTTAGATGCTGCAGCAGAAAAGGGCCTCATCTCGCCTGCAGGGGAGAACTTCCTGGCTTTTCTCGAGTTGCAGCAGGTCCCTCTCGAGTTACGACAGGGACATCAGGGACCCGCTTGCGTGGCCTCAGGAAAGACCAGTCTCCATGTGAGTTGCGAAGGGCCCCTCAAGATTTCTCTCCAGTCATGTCGGTTCCTACGTCCTTGTCTGGAACTGTGGCCAGAACCTGAGGTTTCCTCTCCAGTGGTGACATGGATCTTGGGGTTCCTCTGGAGTCTCAACAGGAGAGTCAGGATTGTTCTCGAGTGGAGACATACACGTCCGTTTCCTCCTGAGCTGTAGCAGCAGTGTCAGGCTTCCCGACGAGTGGACACAGGGATCTGTGGCTTCCCCTCGAGGTTCCACAGGGCTATCGCATATGCAACCGTGGTGTGATTCAATGCTCAGGGTCTTCTTCGAGGCAGGGCACGGAAATCAGGTTCATCTGGAGTGGACTGAGACATTTGGGGGTCTTTTGGAATGGTGACACGACTCCTGGAGTTCCTCTCTACTTTCCTTTTGAGAGCACATCCTCTTGCTGTGTGACGGGAATGCCAGAATCCTTTCCCGACGAAGCAGGGAAAGGAACCCTCATCTGGAGTGGAGGAGGGGGAAAGGGGGCTCCTGTTGAATTGTGGTGGGACCCTGAGTGTTCCTCTCGAGTGGAGA
Source organism: Sylvicapra grimmia (assembly GCA_006408735.1). Classification (NCBI taxonomy): domain Eukaryota; kingdom Metazoa; phylum Chordata; class Mammalia; order Artiodactyla; family Bovidae; genus Sylvicapra; species Sylvicapra grimmia. The sequence goes on along the minus strand of SJYH01008629.1, from coordinate 1,564 downwards.
CGGGTATGTCAGAGAACTTCTTGAATTGCAGCAATGGTGTGAAGGACCCTTTGAGGTTCAGGAGGGAAGGCGTGATTTGTCTCGGGATGCTGCAGCAGAAAATGGCCTCATCTCGCCTGGAGGGGAGAACCTCCTGGTTTTTCTCGAATTGCGTCAGGTCCCTCTCGAGTTACGATGAGGACCTCAGGAACCCACTCGCGTGGCCTCAGGTAAGACCAGTTTCCATGAGTATTGAGAGGAGCCCCTCGGGATTCCACTCCAGTCTCTCTCGGGTCCTAAGTCCTCGTCTGGAACTGCGGCCAGAACCTGAGTTTTCGTCTCCATTGCTGACATGGATCTTGGGGTTCTTCTGGAATCTCCACAGGAGAGTCAGGACTCTCCTCGAGAGGAGATGTACAGTTCAGTTTTCCTCCCGATCTGTTGCATCAGTGTCAGTCTTCGCGACGAGATGACACAGGGATCTGTGGCTTTCCCTCGAGGTGCAACAGGGCTGTTGCACGTTCAACCATGGTGTGATTCGATGCTTGGGGTGACCTTCGGGGCAGGGCAGGGAAATCAGGTTCATCTGGAGTGGACTGAGGCATCTGGAGGCTTTTATTATGTTGGCACAAACCGCTGGATATCTCAGCATTCCTGTTGAGAGTGTCACCTCTTGAGATATGAAGGGAATGGCGGGAATCCTTTCCCAATGAAGCAGGGAAAGGGACCCTCATCTCGAGCTCATGAGGGGGAAACAGGGCTCCTCCTGAGTTGTGCCGGGACCCTCGGAGTTCCTTGCGCGTGGGGACGGGTATGTCGGGGAACTTCTTGAGTTGCAGCAAGGGTGGGAANATCTCGAGCTCATGAGGGGGAAACAGGGCTCCTCCTGAGTTGTGCCGGGACCCTCGGAGTTCCTTGCGCGTGGGGACGGGTATGTCGGGGAACTTCTTGAGTTGCAGCAAGGGTGGGAAAGACCCTTGTGAGTTTCCAGAGGAAGGCGTGGTTTCCCTCGAGATGCCGCAGCAGAACAGGGCCTCATCTCGCTTGCAGGGGATTACCTCCTGGTTTTTCTCGAGGTGTGGAAAGTCCCTCTCGAGTTACGACGAGGTCCTCAGGAACCCACTGGTGTGGCCTCAGGAAAGACCAGTGTCCAGGCAAGTTGAGAGGGGCCCCTCGGGTTTCCTCTCCAGTCAGTTTTGGGTTCTAGGTCCTCATCTGGAGCTGTGGCCAGAACCTGAGGTTTCGTCTCCAGTGCTGACATGGATCTTGGGGTTCCTCTGGAGTCTCCACAGGAGAGTCTGGGCTTTTCTCGAGTGGAGACATACACGTCCATTTTCCTCCCGAGCTGAAGCAGCAGTGTCAGGCTTCCCAACGAGTTTACACAGGGATCTGTGGCTTTACTCATGGTGCCACAGGGCTGTCGCACGAGCCACCATGGTGTGATTTGATGCTTGGTGTGACCTTCGAGGCGGGGCAGGGAAATCAGGTTCATCTGGAGTGGACTGAGATATTTGGGGGTCTTTTGGAATGGTGGTACGAACCCTGGAATTCCTCTCTACTTTCCTTTTTGAGAGTACGTCCTTTT
>SJYH01008628.1:8426-26730 GCA_006408735.1 Sylvicapra grimmia | reverse complement strand
ATGGACTGGTTGGATCTCCTTGCAGTCCAAGGGACTCTCAAGAGTCTTCTCCAACACCACACTTCAAAAGCATCAATTCTGTGCTCAGCCTTCTTCACAGTCCAACTCTCACATCCATACATGACCACAGGAAAAACCACAGCCTTGACTAGACAGACCTTAGTCGGCAAAGTAATGTCTCTGCTTTTGAATATGCTATCTAGGTTGGTCATAACTTTTCATAGGTTGAAGTTACTTCTCTAAAACTGACTGGACCTTGAGGAATCTTTATATAGACATTTTAGATTACTGTTTCAGTTCTATAATGGTTTTTTTCTTGAGTTGATTTGTAATTCATATTTTCTGATATATCTTACTAATTTTCATTTTTAAGTAAAATATAATTAGTCATATCCTCTTTTTAACCTTTTAATCTCTGGCAACAGTGTTCTTCTTATGCTTCATCTTTCTTCCTCTTTGTGCTTCACTCTGGATATTCTCTACTGAGTTATATTCCAGTTCACTAATCCCTTCTTTGATGAAGGATTGACTGTTAAGCTCATTTATTAAGTTCTTAATTTCAGCTGTTAATTTTTAAATTTCTACTTCATTAGTTTCTAGCTTCTGCTATAATAAATACAACAAATTCAATGACTTCAAACAACACACATTTATTATCTACAATATTTCAATGTACCGAAACATACTTAAGGACTTGAAGGATAGGGATGTGAACATCTTTGGGAAAAGCTATCACAGGAAGTCCCCTACATACGAACCTTCAGGGTTCAGCTTTCAAAGATGAGAACATGTGCTCGCATGTCTAATCACATAGGTTAGTTCGTGTATCTGGCATACTCTTTAAGGTACTGTATTGTAAGATTGCAAATGCTTGCTTTATTTTTTGTGTTAATTTTTTGCAGATTTGTGTCTGAAAAATATCATAAACCTGTTACAGTACAGTACTGTAGAGCTGATTGCGTTAGTTGGGTACCTAAGGCTGACTCTGCTGGACCTGTGAGACAAACGACAAATGCGCTCTCAGCACAGAACTGGCTCATACGTAGGGCACGTGTCTGCCTCTGTCTGCCTTTTGGCCTCCAACAGCTTACGTTGTCCCACATGCAGAATGCATTCATAGCATCCCGGTGTTCCCAGAAGTCCCACCGTCCATCGCAGCGTGGATGCAGGGCCCCAAGTCTTCTAAGTCTTACCAGTTCAATAGTCCTAAACCGTATCATTTAGACCATCTAAGATTTCGGGTGAAAACCTGCATATAATCCATCCCCGGGCAACATTCTTCTCCGTCTGTAAACCTGTCAAACTCAAGAAATAAGTGATCCACTCCAAAATAAAATAATGGGACAGAAATGGGGTGCCAGTTTTAGACATTTCCATCGAAGCGAAAATAGAAGGTGATGGGGTCCTTGGTCCCTTCTAGGGATTCAACTGAACATCCGAGCAGTTCAGTAAAGACTGTACTCTTGGGCTGGTCAGGGTGTGAATAACCCTGGAAATTGTTTCCTTAGTTCGAGTGTGGAGAATGTGTTTATGAAAAAATATATTGTCTTCCAGGTCTTAGAAGCTCTGTTCTTCAGAACACAGTATTAAGTGGATGCTAATTTTTGCTTAGCACAAGAAAAATACTTTCTACTCCCTTCTGGTATCCAGTGTTTCTTAAGATAATTCAGTTGCCATTCATCACTTTTTTTTGTAGATAATGTTTCTTTCGTTTCTAATTGCCTTTGAGATCTATCCTTTGTCCTTGTTCTGCTGGAGTATTACTTCACTTCATCTAATCACACAGTTCTTTTCAGTTAGTTTGTGTGTGCTCGGTAGCTCAGTTGTGTACAACTCTTTGAGATTTCATGGAGTGTAGCCCACCAGGCTCCTCTGTCCCTGGAATTTCCCAAGCAAGAATACTGGAGTGGGTTGCCACGCCCTCCTCCAAGGGATCTTTCTGACCCAGGAATTGAACCCACGTCTCTTACATCTCTTGATTGGCAAGTGAATTCTTTACCACTCCCTCCACCTGGAAACTCTTATTTAGTTCATGCAAAGTCACTTGAGTCGTGTCTGACTCTTTTGACCCCATGGACTGGAGCCCACCAGGCTCCTCTGGCCAAGGAATTCTCCAGGCAAGAATACAGGAGTCGGCTGGCATTTCTTTCTCCGGGGATCTTCTCCACTCAGGGATCTAACCTGCATCTCTTGAGTCTCCTGCATTGACCAGTAGGTTCTTTATCACTAGAGCCACATGAGGCTAGCTACTTTTAATTGCATATGCAAAAAGAACCGATTTTGCAGTTTCAAAGGGGAAAAAAATCATTTCAACCGGGTTTCTGCAGAGTCTGAAGAGTATCATGGCCATCCTGTGTCCAAAAAGTCATCTTTCCTTTCTGTAGACATAGTTCTATAACTAAAATGTAGACAAACAGTGCTCAAATTGATAAAAGGGGCAAAGGGGCGGAAAGAAAGATGCTAGAGTGGGGGAAGCTAGGTTCCGTCTCTCCCCCGGGAGACAGGGCAGGTTAGAAAGGGGTTAGCTGGTGGAGAGGGAGACAGAGGCCGATGGGGCGGGGGTGGGGCGGTGGCAGGCCACAGCAGGACAAAGACAGAGGGCAAGGGGCCTGGGGCCACTCTTAGAGCTGTGGGCTGGTTCAAGAGAGAGCGCACTGAGAAAGGGAAGACTTGATCACCTAAACTACAATTTTGGCTCTGTAATATGGACCATCGTTCTCACAAACCGCATCATTGTTTTTCCAATTGTAACTTCTCTTCAGACAATTTTCAGTTAGCTTCATGTACCTTGTGGTAGGCAGAGAGTTGGATCCAGGCTTACACTGACTGAGATTTGAGGGGAACTTTATCATTCATTGGCTTCCCTGGTGGCTCAGAGGTAAAAGCCTCTGCCTGCAATGTGGGAGACCTGGGTTCAATCCTTGGGTCAGGAAGATCCCCTGGAGAAGGAAACGGCAACCTACTCCAGTATTCTTGCCTGGAGAATCCCATGGACGGAGGAGCCTGGTGGGCTACAGTCTACGGGGTCACAAAGAGTCGGACACACCTGAGCGACTTCACTTCACTTATCATTCATTGTTGCTGTGGTTCAGTCGCTCCAGTCACACCCGACTCTTTGAGACCCCACAGACTGCAGGACGTCAGGCTTCCCTGTCCTTCACCATCTCCCAGAGTTTGTTCAAACTCATATCCATTCAGCTGGTGATGCCATCCAACCATCTCACCCTCTGTCATCCCTTTCTCCTCCTGCCTTCAATCTCTCCCAGCATTGGGGTGTTTTCTAGTGAGTGGACTCTTCGCATCAGGTGACCAAAGTTTTGGAGCTGCAGCCTCAGCATCAGTCCTTCCAATGAATAGTCAGGACTGATTTCCTTTAGGATGGACTGGCTGGATCTCCTTGNGGTGATGCCATCCAACCATCTCATCCTCTGTCATCCCCCTCTCCCACCCTCAATCTTTTCCACCATCAGGGTCTTCTCAAATGAGTCAGCTCTTTGCATCAGGTGACCAAAGTTTTGGAGCTGCAGCCTCAGCATCAGTCCTTCCAATGAATAGTCAGGACTGATCTCCTTTAGGATGGACTGGCTGGATCTCCTTGCAGTCCAAGGGACTCTCAAGAGTCTTCTCCAACACCACAGTTCAACACTTATGATTCACAAGTTCTGGGAAATTCTTGCCCAGTCTCTCTTTGGAATATCACTTCTTGTTTTCTTTTCTGGATATAAAAGTATATCCATTTTCCTTTCTCTTGCTTTCTGGAACTCCAATTAGAGGTATTAGGATTTCTCATTCTATTTTCCACATCTCTTAATCTCTCTCTCACACTTGGCTGTCTAAGTTACACTCTTGTAATTTCTTGACATTTACGTTCCAGTTCACTGATGTTAAATTCAACTCATCATAAAATGTTGCTTAATCCCACACCTGCACTTTTAAATTCAAATATTATGTTTTCATTTCCAAATATCCTATCTGCTATATTTTGTTTTAACCTGCCTGCTCAGTTTTGATAGTTTCTCATTCCTTCTTTATACTGTCAATGTCTTATTTCTTTAAATGTTCACTTAAGTCTCTCACTCGTGTCTGACTCTTTGTGACCCCATGGACTGCAGCACACCAGGCCTCCTTGTCCATTACCAACTCCTGCAGCTTGCTCAAACTCATGTCCATCAAGTCAGTGATGGTATCCAACCATCTCACCCTCTGTCATCCCCTTCTCCTCCTGCCTTCAATCTTTCCCAGCATCAGGGTCTTTTCAAATGAGTCACTTCTCCACATCAGGTGGCCAAAGTTTTGAACTTTCAGCTTCAGCATCAGTCCTTCCAATGAATATTCAGGACTGATCTCCTTTAGGATGGACAGGTTGGTTCTCCTTACAGTTCAAGGGATTCTCAGGAGTCTTCTCCAACACCACAGTTCAAAAGTATCAATTCTTCGGCACTCAGCTTTCTTTATGGTCCAACTCTCACATCCATACATGGCTACTGGAAAAACGACAGCCTTGACTAGATGGACTTTTGTTGGCAAAGTAATGTCTCTGCTTTTTAATATGCTGTCCAGGTTGGTCATAGTTTTTCTTCCAAGGAGCAAGAGTCTTTTAATCTTATGGCTGCAGTCACCATCTGCAGTGGTTTTGAAGCCCAAGAAAATAAAACCTGTCACTGTTTCCATTGTTTTTCCATCTATTTGCCATGGAGTGATGGGGCCAGATGCCATGATCTTAGTTTTCTGAATCTTGAGTTTTAAGCCAACTTTTTCACTCTCTTTTTTCACTTTCATCAGGAGGCTCTTTAGTAGTTCTTTGCCTTCTGCCATAAGGGTGGTGTCATCTGCATATCTGAGGTTATTGATATTTCTCCCGGCAATTTTGATTCCAGCTTGTGCTTCATCCAGCCCAGCATTTCTCATGATGTACTCTTCATATAAGTTAAATAAGCAGGGTGACAATATACAGCCTCGACGTACTCCTCTCCCAGTTTGGATCCAGTTTGTTGTTCCATGTCTGGTTCTAACTGTTGCTTCTGGACCTGCATACAGATTTCTCAGGAGGCAGAGACATTCTTTAAATGTAGTTAATATTTATTTAACACTCACTGAAAATTCTGTTCTGCCTACAATGTTGGAGACTTATGTTCAATCCCTGGGTTGGGAAGATCTCCTGGAGGAGGTCATGGCAACCCACTCCAGTACTCTTGGCTTGAGAATTCCATGGACAGAGGAGACTGGCAGGCTATAGTCCATGGGGTAGCCAAGAGTCAGACAGGACTGAGTGACTAACAGACACGAGCGCATACAAATTCTGTTTCCTAATTTCTTGTTCTAATTTTGTGCAGATTTCATTCAATGACTGTTGTTCCTACTCACTTGATTCACGATAGCTAACTTCTTAAAGTGCTTTGCAATTGTATGTGTGAGAGACAGTATATTTTGACATTGTCCACGAGAATTCTCCTAGGACTCGATGTAAAGACTGTTCTTCCTGGGAGATTTGTTTTTGTTTCTGGCAGGGGCATTGGGTCATTACAAACTCAAGTTCCTTAAAGTAAATCTTTAATGTAGAATTTTGCAACTCACATAGTTAGGATAATCTTTCACCCCAAATCTTGCCAGTAAGGCTTATGCTAAGAATTCTGGGGTCTGAGCTATTTCTTTTCTACCAGAGCTCAGGCAGATACTATTTCTCTCTTGAATTTTTTCTGATACTCCCACTGAAAATACCGCTGGGTCCTCTGTGAAGGATCTCTGATGTCACCCGCTGTGACGGTTAATTCTGATGGCCTTGGGGAGGCCAAGGGCTCCCTTGATAGCTGGTCAAACTTCACTCTGTAGCGTATCTGTGAGGGAGTTTCCAGGGGAGATCAGCCTTTGAATCAGCTGACTGAGCAATCTCGCCCTTACTTGTGTGGGTCGTGTCATCTAGTCCACTGAGGAGCAGATGAGAAGAAAAGAGCACAGAAGGGCCAGTTCTCTCTCTGCTTAAGCTGGCGCTTCTGCCCTTGGGCACTGCAGCTCTGGGTTCTGGAGCTTTCAGACTCAGGGCTTGATTGCAACTTATACCACTGGTCCCAAGTCTGATGCTGTGAGAGATGGTTAGATAGCATCGCCAACTCAATGCACGTGAATCTGAGCAAAATCCAGGAGATAGTTAAGGACAGAGGATCCTGGCGCGCTACAGTCCATGGGGCCACAAAGAGTTGGATACCACTTAGCGACTGAAGAACAGCAATAACAAAAGTTAAATTAAATGATGGAAATTCATTGAATGTCTAGATCATTAGACAGATCTAACTGCTAAACAAGTCTGAATTTTCTATGTTTGCCCCCCATCCCCCCAAAAAAGACGCTAAAGATATTTGGGCCTATTAGACACATGTTTTGTGCCACATTAAAAAGAAAAGTATAAGCAACAGTTCACAATTGATTACTTTTTAGTTCTCACTAGAAATAAATAAATATAAGAAATAGAAGTGTATTTTGCTAAGGGAAAGATAATGCTGGTTACTTCTAAATGGGAAAGTATCAAAGAGCAAATAAAATGAACATAGAAAATTGTAAAAGTTTTGTGGGGAAGTAAAAGGAGTTTTTATCAAGGATTTTTCTGTGTGATCAGGACTGGCTAAAATTGGAACAAATTTAATTAAGTGAATGAGTTTTAATATCAAAAGAAAGCTGATACAAGACTAAAATTTGTTTTTTCTCTTTATTAAAAGGACACAGACTTTTCCCACTGTTCGACTCTTTATAATAAAAGATTATAAAAGACAGATCTTATGTTTTGTCAAAATAACCATTTATTGCTATGTTGTCTTTATTAGGCCTTTAATTACTGAAGTAATCCTAGTCTTTTTGATATTGAAAGAGCTACATTTTGATCAGAACTATATAACCTTCCATATTTGCCTGGGGAGTCTTTTGTTATTTTGGTTAAATGGATGACTGAGGGTTCTTTCACGGAGACCCATGATCCTTTTTGACCAAGTGTTTTAAAATCTTTTGATAGTTTCATCAAATTTCCCCAAATGAGACTCTAAATGAAGCCTTTTTGACCTAAAACTAACTTTGAGATATGAAATATTTAACATGGCCCCTGAAAATACATCAAAGATTTGTTCTCTCTTATAAAAACGTAGATGTTAAACTAATGAGGCCTATTTGATATGTTAAATTACAAGGAAATACTGTCAGTAAAGAAGTACTACCAAGTCTTCTTTATGCTGTATCTGTATAGCTACATATAATGTGCTTCAAAAGGTACGTGAAATTCCTGGAAATCTGGTATATTCTGGTATAAGGTTCAGTTCAGTTCAGTCGCTCAGTTGTGTCCGACTCTTTGCGACCCCATGAATCACAGCACGCCAGGCCTCTCTGTTCACTACCATCTCTCGGAGTTCACTCAGACTCACATCCATCGAGTCAGTGATGCCATCCAGCCATCTCATCCTCGGTCGTCCCCTTCTCCTCCTGCCCCCAATCCCTCCCAGCATCACAGTCTTTTCCAATGAGTCAACTCTTCNGTTCCTCTGCCTTTTCTAAAGCCAGCTTGAACATCAGGGAGTTCACGGTTCACGTATTGCTGAAGCCTGGCTTGGAGGATTTTGAGCATTACTTTACTAGCATGTGAGATGAGTGCAATTGTGCGGTAATTGGAGCATTCTTTTGCATTGCCTTTCTTTGGAATTGGAATGAAAACGGACCTTTTCCAGTCCTGTGGCCACTGTTGAGTTTTCCAAATTTGCTGGCAGATTGTATTTACTGGTCATAATTCTAGTTATCTTAAAATGTTTCCCGGAACAGAAATAGCCTAATTCTCTTGTCAATTGCATTGTAATCAGATTTTTACTTATGCCATGTTAAAATTTTTCTCATTTACAGGGTTATTGTTTTACTCTGATGCTTTTACAAAAGTTTCATCTTCAGAGATATTCATGACACTCTAGAGTATAGGTTTTTTATAAACTGTCAGATTATACCACTGAATTGAATACGAATTTGCAGATCTCTAATGAAGAAACTTGAGTCCCTTGGACAGCAAGGAGATCAAAGCAGACAAGCCTAAAAGAAATCAACCCTGAATATTCATGGGAAGGACTGAGTCTCAAGCTGAAGCTCCAGTACTTTGGCTACCTGATGTGAACAGCCAACTCGTTGGAAAAGACCCCAATGCTGGGAAATAATGAAAGCTAAAAGATAAGGGGGTGGCAGAGGATGAGATGGCTAGATAGCATCACTGACTCAGTGGACATGAATTTGAGCAAACTCAGATAGTGGAGGATAGGGGAGTCTGGTGGGGTCAGAGTCAGGCACAAAGCAGCAACTGAACAACAACAATGAGGAACCTGATGGTTTCATAAAACTAACAAAGTTCAAAGATCAAGAATTTTTCCCATGGGACTGAATGAAGTGATGATTATATTTTGCTGATTTTTTATTTTAAACATTGCAGGTTCTTTTATGTTTTGCTCTTGCAGATTTAAGGGAACATGTTCCCTCAAGTTATCTATGACTTGTAACAACTTGATGAAGTGTAATTTTGTAAACAAAAATGAAACATTTATGTTTTTTTTCCTACCTGATCCCTCCTGACTGGAAATTCTTAGTGAGTTTTCTTATATTCATAGCAATATAGTTATTTTCATACATTCACTAAGAATCTGTTCTCATAACAGGCCGCATTGGAAATATTGGTTTTATTACCAAGGCTGACCCTAAAACAACTCGTGACAGGCATCCCCTAAGGATAAACATTTCCTCTCTTGTGTCAGAGCCCAGCCTCATGGCTTTTGCCTTTATAGGCTCTTGACTCTTTCTCAAACAATCTTTCCATTTTATCCAAATGTGTTCCTTGAATTGGAATTCTAAAAGCACCAAATAAAGTCTTTTCTTATTTGCGGTCTTCCGTTTTTACTTTAAATTGGCACTCATTCCCCAATTTCACAATTCAGAAAGTTCTAGAAGAATGATGATCATGTATACTAATGAGATTGCATCATCCCCAGCCCCAGTCCCTTATTAATTGAGTTTTAGCAATTGTGGGAGCAACCAGAGGGTAATTTAAAATAATGTGGGCTAGGAGCTTCCCTGGAGGAGGAAATGGCAACTCANTTAAATTGGCACTCATTCCCCAATTTCACAATTCAGAAAGTTCTAGAAGAATGATGATCATGTATACTAATGAGATTGCATCATCCCCAGCCCCAGTCCCTTATTAATTGAGTTTTAGCAATTGTGGGAGCAACCAGAGGGTAATTTAAAATAATGTGGGCTAGGAGCTTCCCTGGAGGAGGAAATGGCAACTCACTCCAGTCTTCTTGCCTGGAAAATCCCATGGACAGAAGAGCCTGGCGGGCTACAGTCCATAGGGTCACAAAGAGTCAGAGACAACTTAATGACTAAAGCACTACCACCTGGGGCTTCCCAGGTGGCTCAGTGGTAAAGAATCCACTTGCCCATGCAGGAGATGCAAGTTCAGTCCCTGACCAGGGAAGATCCCACAGGCTGTGAAGCAACTACACACCACAACTGTTGATCCTGTGCCAACAGCCCATGCTCTGCAATAATAGAAGCTGCCACAGTGAGAGGCCGTGCACCTCAGCCAGAGATTATCCCACACTCACCACGGCCAGAGAGCATCCCACACTCACCGCGGCCAGAGCATCCCACACTCACCTCAGCCAGAGTACCCCACACTCACCGCAGCCAGAGTACCCCACACTCACCGCAGCCAGAGTATCCCACACTAACCGCAGCCAGAGCATCCCACACTCACCGCAGCCAGAGTACCCCACACTCACCGCAGCCAGAGTATCCCACACTCACCACAGCCAGAGTATCCCACACTCACCACAGCCAGAGTATCTCACACTCGCCGCGGCCAGAGCATCCCACATCCCACACTCACCGCGGCCAGAGAGCATCCCACACTCACCGTGGCCAGAGAGCATCCCACACTCACTGCAGCCAGAGAGCATCCCACACTCACTGCGGCCAGAGAGCATCCCACACTCACCGTGGCCAGAGAGCATCCCACACTCACTGCAGCCAGAGAGCATCCCACACTCACCACAACCAGAGAGCATCCCACACTCACCGCGGCCAGAGAGCATCTCACACTCACCACAGCCAGAGTATCCCACACTCACCGCAGCCAGAGAGCATCCCACACTCACCACGGCCAGAGCATCCCACACTCACCGCAGCCAGAGAGCATCCCACACTCACCACGGCCAGAGTATCCCACACTCACCGTGCCCAGAGAAAAGCCGGAGCAGCAGTGAAGACCCAGGCCAGCCAAGAATACATGAATGATAAATTTAAAAACCTTAAGACTAATCATGTGGGCTAATTGGCACGCTTCTCTAGGAAGAGGAACGTTCACACCCGTGAGAGAGTTTCTCACTGGCCTTCTGCTGTCTTTCTCTAGCCCGGTGTTTATCACATGTTGGGTGTATTTTCTCTGTGGCTGGGAAGCTGATAAGAAGATTTGTAGATTGGGATGGGAGGGAGCATGACAGAAAATTAATTCTGGAGAACAGCATTTTTAGGAAACAAGATCTGGATTCAGGCCAAGGACCCAACCCTTCTCCTGCCACTGGGCTTTGACAGTTCACACCACCTCCTTGACCTTGGTGTCTCTGTCTGTGAAGTCTCCAGAGAGATGCTGCCTGTGGAAGTGCTTTGTAAATACAGAGGAGATGGAGAAGGGCGGGAATGGTCTGACTGGGAGACGNTATCCCACACTCACCGTGCCCAGAGAAAAGCCGGAGCAGCAGTGAAGACCCAGGCCAGCCAAGAATACATGAATGATAAATTTAAAAACCTTAAGACTAATCATGTGGGCTAATTGGCACGCTTCTCTAGGAAGAGGAATGTTCACACCCGTGAGAGAGTTTCTCACTGGCCTTCTGCTGTCTTTCTCTAGCCCGGTGTTTATCACATGTTGGGTGTATTTTCTCTGTGGCTGGGAAGCTGATAAGAAGATTTGTAGATTGGGATGGGAGGGAGCATGACAGAAAATTAATTCTGGAGAACAGCATTTTTAGGAAACAAGATCTGGATTCAGGCCAAGGACCCAACCCTTCTCCTGCCACTGGGCTTTGACAGTTCACACCACCTCCTTGACCTTGGTGTCTCTGTCTGTGAAGTCTCCAGAGAGATGCTGCCTGTGGAAGTGCTTTGTAAATACAGAGGAGATGGAGAAGGGCGGGAATGGTCTGACTGGGAGACGGGAACTGAGTGCTCTCCTGCCGGTCAGGTAGGCATCAGGCCCTGGGCTTGCAGCTGCTGACAAAGAAGGAAAGGCTGCCTGGCCATGTGGCTTTTCTCTTCACTCTTGCAAGACAGGAAGCTGTAGAGGGACAGCTAAAAGATTCTGAAATGCATTTGGATTCAATTGTACTGTAGCCTCAGTTGGCATCTGCAAATGGAGTCAAGAAAAAGAGAAGTCTCAGATATGCAAAGGCTTTGAATATAGAAACCAAGAACCCTGTTTGGACAAATCAGCTTATAATGCATTCTGGTCAATTGTGAAATGAGTTTAAAAAAATGTAACTGAGAGTAGAGGCTTTATAGTGTAAAAGAGACAACTGTGAGCCCTGAAACCATTTAAGCATGCGATTCATATATTTTGTAGATACAGCTCCAAGTTATGTATCGTTAATAATTCTTAAAATAGAATCTATGTAGAGAAAATGCTTAAAAATCAATGAGCTTTGTTTAATTATAGAACTGAGTAATAAAATCTGAAAGTTTGGAAACTAAACTCTGGACAAAATTAAGAGTGAAGATTTCTGAATCATACAGAGGTGGAAGGGCCACTACAAACTCAGTGCGTGCTTGTGTGTGTGTGTGTGTGTGTGTGTGTGTGTTACTCTCTCAGTCATGTCCAACTCTTCTCGATGCCATGGACTGTAGCCCCCCAGGCTCCTCTGTCCATGGGACTCTCCAGGCAAGAGTACCAGAGTGGGTTGCCATTTTCTTCTCTAACAAAACTCAGTAGACCCTGACAGTTATAGAAATCTGTAAGAGTCGGAAACAGCTTTAAAGGTGACCGGGTAAAGAATCGACATTTAAGATGCCCTTCAAATCACTGTTCTCAAAGAAAAAGAACATATGACAAAGATAAAATAGAGACAACCGTAAGAAAACAAGGGATTAGAAGCACACACACACACGAGCAAAACAATGGAATAAAAATCAGACAAAACACAGAGCATAAACTTTAAAGGGATTACATTCATTACTAAAGGGAGACACTGGAACGAGCACAAAGCTGAAGTCTGTCTATACATTATCTCACAAGAGTCCCATCTGGAGCAAAGCAATTTGCAGAGATTAAAAGTGAAGGAACAGACAGATAGATACCAAAGAAAGCATGGGAGACAATAATAATCTAAGAGTATGAGTCAAAGTAAAAAAAAAAAAAAAAGATTAAACACGACAAAGTGGGTGATATTTTGTTGAGCTTATTTTGACACAGTGAGATGACAGTTATGAACTTTATGTACCAAATAGCAGAATCAAAGCAGGGAAAGGAAAATCAGATTGAAATATGAAGAGAATGTGTCAGACACCCAATAGCAGCTGAATAAAGCTCTTTTATTCTTTGATAGATCAAGTAGATAAAAAGTAAATGGGGTATATAAGTTCTATTTATTACAAATAGCATAATGTATATCATAGTTATGAAATCCAATACATTGTCACTGTACAAAGACATCTATTTCAACACTTATGCAAAGTAAGATTAGCCCATACTTAAAATTCACAGTAAACCTCTCTGACTTACAGAAAGCAGAAATTGCATCAGGCGCCTATTTTCTTTTAAATCATAAACAGCAACATTCATAACCAACATTTATTAAACAAATATTTATAGAGAGCCTTCGGTGTTCAAGGCCTTGTTCAAAATACTAGAATAAAATTGTGACGTGTGCTTAGTCACTCAGACGTGTCTGACTCTTTGTGACCCCATGGGCTATATAGCATGCCAGGCAAGAATACTGGAGTGGGTTGCCATGCCAAGCTCCAGGGGATCTTCCCAACCCAGGGGTCGAACCCATGTCTCCACTTTTCAGGCAGATTCTTTACTGTCTGAGCCACCAAGGAAGCCCAAAATTGTGAGTAAAACAGGCAAAATTCCTGTCTGAATGTTTGCACTTAAATAGAGATAGACACAAAATAACTCTATTCCTTGGTTATCCTCATTCTTCTGGCTTGAGACCTAGCTGTTCCTTGAAAGAATCACCATCCCTGTCTCTCTGTCACTTTGAGACCTCTCAACCCACACACCTGGACCTCACTCCTGGGAGGTGGGCACATCTTTTACACTTGTGTACAAACTCATTTTTATCTTCTTTCTCAAGCAAAATCCTAGCTTCTCTGAACTGTGTGTCATCCCGTTAGCTGTCCAGCCTGTGTAGACATCATCTGAGGTCCAGATCCCTCTCAGTGTTTTTTACTGATGCTGGACTCTGCCTTCCTCTGTGGTCCCATGTTCAGCACCCTCCATGACATCAGCGTGCCCAAGGAGCATCTCTGCCCTCTCAGGAACTCGGTCTCCTAATTCTTGGGGCTTTCTTCCATCACCCCATCCTCTCCCGCCTCAGAGCCCAGGCAGCCTTGACTCCAGACCTGCAAGAGGCAGTCACCACTCTCTCTGCAGCATCCTTTGCCTGCTCTTCACCAGTCCTCATTGTCCAACTGAAGCTCATGTCATCGTGAAGCTGAGTTAATCGCACCACCAACCACCATTTGAAGCCCCGCCCCCCTCCTTGAGTCTTGGCTTCACCCCTGGAGCAGACTCGGTCAGTCATTCTAAATCCTCTTCTTAATTTCAGCTGCCTTGTCGCTCTCGTCCTCTGACACCCTGACCCCATTCTCCACCCACTGTGTACCTCACCCGGGATGCTGAAGTTCATGGCAGCAAAACCCTCAATGTGGTTGCAGGACTTCAATTCTTAAATTCTCTGTCACACTGGTTGACAAGATTGCCCAGTGCCCCCGACACATTTTGTAAAGCGTTCATTTCTCCTTGGGGCAAGTGAACTGTCCTGCGCCTTCCCCCAGCCCTCCAGTCCAGCACCATCTCCCGGCTCACTGAGAGGACGGGAGCTGTCTCCTCCTGTTACTCTAGTCTGCCAGACCCCAGCCCCGTGCCCACCCGTCCACCCTCCCTTACGTCCTGAGGAGCCTTCCCACACTTGCAGACACACTCCCTCTGCTGCCTCCCCCACCGTCTCAGGACGTGCTTGTGCGTTTGTAAAGTGCCCCGGGCCTTTGAATCACTGATGTTTCCCCTGCTTGTGGGCTCTGGTAGGTGTGTGAAAAATGTTAGTTGCTCACTTGTGTCTGACTCTGCCACTGCAGAGACCAGGCTCCTCTGTCCATGGGATTTCCCAGGCAAGAATGCTGGTGTGCCTTGTCATTCCCACCTCCATGGGATGTTCCTGACTCAGGGATTGAACCCAGGTTTCTTGCATTACAGACAAATTCTTTACCATCTGAGCCACTGTCTTACAAAAATAAAAAATAAATGCAGGTTCTCTTGGCTTCATACATCTATCCAGCTGCTGCCTCATTGTTCATCTTTCCTTCCCAGCAGAACACACTCATCAGTATCATCAGCTTTACTTTGCCACTTCAGGTCCTCTTCCTTTATATATATAAATAACGTCATGCACACACACACACACACACACACATATGTATGTAGATGTTCGCACATATCCCTGCAGAAGGAAACGGCAACCCACTCCAGGATTCTTGCCTGGAGAATCCCTGAACAGAGGAGCCTGGTGGGCTACAGTCCATAGAGTCGCACAGAGCTGGACATGACCAAAGCGACTTAACATGCACGTATGCAGAAATACATATATACGTGGCTATGCTGAATCTTAGTTGCGGCCCTCGGGACCTCTGATCTTCATTGCAGCATGTGAGATGCAGTGAGTTCCTTGACCAAGGGTCACAGGGCCCTGCATTGAGAGTGCAGAGTCTCTGCTGCCGGACCACCAGGAAATCCCTCATGTGATCTGCTCACCTCACCTCCCTCTGGCTCCTTCCCTCCACACTCCTGTCTCGTGGTCACTAGTGACATCCCTGTTTGACACAGGGATCTACTGGGCTGACTCCTCCACCGTCTTGGCTTCTGAAACACCAGCTGCTCCTGGCAGCATCTCTTCTAGTGACGGCGCCTTCTCAGCTAGGGCTCCGAGCACTGGAGCGCTTTAGGACCCAACCCTGGGCCTCTTCCTAAAGGACCCCATTCAGTCCCCTGACTGTGAACCCCTCCACTGTCTCCCATCTACCCACGATGACTCCCTAAATTCTATCCTTGGCCAGTGGACTCAGGATTAGTGAATCTAACTGCCTTCTCGCGTGTCTAATGTGGCTCAGATCTGTTACGTCCACAGCTGAGCTCTTCCCTTCCCCCCACGGGGCCCCAGAGCCTCCGTAGTCACCTCACCTCTGTAAGAGGCATGG
This sequence comes from Sylvicapra grimmia, assembly GCA_006408735.1. Lineage (NCBI taxonomy): Eukaryota > Metazoa > Chordata > Mammalia > Artiodactyla > Bovidae > Sylvicapra > Sylvicapra grimmia. Next base: position 11,250 of record SJYH01008628.1, on the reverse strand, counting down.
CCATCCATTTGCTCCTGCCCAAACACAGAAATCCTGGACCCCTCACGTTCTGTCTTCTCCATTCCCACCCCTCACCACCACACCCAATATCAGCAGATCCTGGTGCCCTTCCTTCCAGAAGCATCTGAAGCCAGCTCCCTGCTTTCCATGCCAGCCCATCATCTGCCCTAAGTCACTACAGTCCTCTCCCAGCTGGACGAATGCTACAGCTTTCCAAGTAGCGTCTCTCCTTCCACTCCTGGAAATAGACAGCGGTGAAGAAAGGCAATGGGAGAAGTGCAGCCTGCTGCCTCGCAGGGCATCTGGAAATGAGGTGCTGAGGCCACCAGTTCCATGTCCTTAGTGTGGTGTAGGGCTTCCCAGGTGGCGCTAGTGGTAAAGAATCCACTTGCTGATGCAGGAGACATAAGAGATGTGGGCTCGAACCCTGGGTCGGGAAGATCCCCTGGAGGAGGGCATGGCTACCCATTCCAGTGTTCTTGCCTGGGAAATCCCAAGAACAGAAAAGCCTGTCAGGCTATCATCCATAGGGTTGCAAAGAGTTGCGCACAACTGAAGAGACTTATCAGCTATGCAGCGTGGCTTACAAGAGCAAGAAGAAGCCTGATTGCCCAGCAATGTTAATCCAAGATGAGGCAGACTTGCAGCAAATTGGGCCAATCTAGATTGGCCCAGAGTCAAGGAGGATCATGAGCAGGAAGTGAGAAAAGATTCACTGGAATTAAATACTATTTAGATTGTTTCCAGTGCCAGAAAAGTGCTGGCTTCAAGATGGAGCAGAGAGCAATTTTTACCAGATAAATGACGGGAATGTCATCCCCAGAAACATTTAAAAAATCTTCTTGGCATCTGGTTTTAATCGTGTTATCTGTTCACCAGCATCCCCAAGATGGCATTTCTCAAGATTCCAGGATATAATTCCTATTCTATCATTTAACAACATTTGCTAAATGCTGATACTGTAACACGTACTTTCCAAGGTACTTGGCAAAACAAAGATGAGTTGGAGACATGGTGACAAGTGTATATGGTTAGTAGACTCTGCGCCCATGGATTTTACTCTAAAAAAAGCAAACCAAGTCTTAATGAAGTCATAACAGAGTTTAAAATATCTTGAGGATCCTGCCTTCCCCAGCATCTCCTCCTAGCACCTCCAACAGAGGGAGCCCTCCACGGGGACAGCCACCATCACCCGCTCCCTGAACAGCCACCAACCTCCGCTGTTCCCATGAGGCTGGAGATTGACCAGGGGGCTTTTTAGATAGATAATCCGGGAGTTGGTTGGAATGAGCAGGCATCAGGCACCAGTCATGGGTCTGTGGGCTGCAGAGCCACAGAAACCCTGGTTGGGAAATGCTATAGGTATAATGAAAGTCGTGTCTGACTCTTTGAACCCCATGGACTGTAGTCTGCCAGGGTCCTCTGTCCATGGAATTGTCCAGGCAAGGATACTGGAGTGGTTGTCATTTCCTTCTCCAAGAGACCTTCCTGACCCAGAGATTGCATTGCAGTCAGATTCTTTACCACCAAGCCACCAGGGAAGCCCGTAGCTATAACACCACAAGGGAAATGTAGCTCTTGCCAAGGTCTCCCTGCTGGAATTGCAGCTGGAGCCATCAAAGAGGATTCCACAGAGGACATTATTCCCACAGGATGACCTTATGGGAAAAAGAAAAGCGTCTGAGAGAGCGCAGAGGGGAGGAGAAAGCTTTGTGTTTGGGCAATTTGATCCACAGGACTCAGTCATGAAAATAAGGGTTCTGAGACTTGCAGCAATTGAAAAGAATTGTTTAGCTTTACTTATCATTTTCCAAACTTATTTGACTGTAGATTTTCTCCCCATGGATCCTCCTTGACCCTCTCTCTTGTGATTCCCACCTGATGTGCTTGTAAGAAAGCCCTGAAATTTACTTGCATGAAAACCAAAGGGAGAAAGCAATCATGGACATAAAGTAAAAAGGGAAATTTGAGGAGGGCATTCGTAATTGAGACAGAAGAGATTTGTTAACTATTTCATCAGATGCAAATGGTGCGCTCTTGGTTGAACTCAAGGGGAGGTTTGACTGTGGACTAGGTCTTATGTCCAAGTGAGGGGACTTGAGAAGAAGGGAAGGAGAGCTTTCTGTCACTTGGAATTCATACTCAGCATGCAAAGCACTTAACGTGCAGGTCATTGCTGGGACAGTTCCAGTCCACAGGAGAAGAGAGGGCAGGAGAGACGCTTTGGTGATGAGCTGTGCACTGAGCCAGAGGCAGGAGAGGCCACTTGTGTGAGCCACACTTACTGAAGCCTGCATTGACCACACAACAGACTTCAGGCCTGCATGCAGCTGATGCTCGTGGCAGCCTTGCAAAGTCCAGATGTTATCTTTAACTTCGATACCAGGAGTTCAGGGCTCACACAGCTCCAGCAGCATCTCTAGCTCACATAGGAAAGCAAGATCTGCCTGACTCCTAGCCAAGTCTCTCTTCTGCCTCATACTGCATTCAGCCTGTGGCCAAGATGGGAGAGGATGGAGGGGCAGCAGGACAAGGCAAGGCCCTGGGAAGAGGCAGGGACTGAATGTGCCATGTGTCTGCAGGAAGGATGCGGCAGCTCCAGCAGGGTGCCGAGCCCGGCGCCACTCAGGTTCGAGGCAGCAGCTGAAGAGAGAAGGGCTCACGGGTAGGTGGGCTGGAAAAACCTGAGGTGGGTGCCGTTGCCATTTCTGGAACATCCAAGAACTTGGGGCAGCTTAAAGGCATAACATGCATGTGCAATTGGGAGACTAAAAGGAGAAGGAGGCATGTTAGAGGAAAGTATATACAGGTAATGTATGTATAT